>MKYO02025937.1:223073-236580 GCA_002013955.2 Citrus medica | reverse complement strand
TGGGCACTTATTTTTGGGCGCGGCTGTGCCCGCCACCTATTTTTTGCACATGAAGGCCCCTCGCAAAGTCTCCCCCCATTCGGAGTCTGGCGGACGAACTTCGCCAGTCCCACCCCCCAAGGCTATAGCCCACCCGTTTTTTGGGCATTTTTCCGCAGGGGGGCTTTGGCGGCCCGTCCTTCGGGAACTTGTTTTTGGGCGTGGCTGTCCCCGAGGCCTATTTTTGCCATATGGAGGCCCCTCGCAAAGTCTCGCCCCATTCCGAGTCCGGCGGACGAACTTCGCCAGCCCCACCCCCCAAGGTTGTAGCCCACCCATTTTTTGGGGATTTTTCCACAGGCGGGCTTTGGTACCCCGACCTCTGGGCACTTATTTTTGGGCGCGGCTGTGCCCGCCACCTATTTTTTGCACATGAAGGCCCCTCGCAAAGTCTCCCCCCATTCGGAGTCTGGCGGACGAACTTCGCCAGTCCCACCCCCCAAGGCTATAGCCCACCCGTTTTTTGGGCATTTTTCCGCAGGGGGGCTTTGGCGGCCCGTCCTTCGGGAACTTGTTTTTGGGCGTGGCTGTCCCCGAGGCCTATTTTTGCCATATGGAGGCCCCTCGCAAAGTCTCGCCCCATTCCGAGTCCGGCGGATGAACTTCGCCAGCCCCACCACCCAAGGCTATAGCCCACCCGTTTTTTGCGCATTTTTCCGCAGGGGGCCTTTGGCGGCCCATCCTTCGGACGCTTATTTTTGGGCTCGGCTATGCCCGCAGCCTAATTTTGGCACATGGAGGCCCCTCGCAAAGTCTCGCCCCATTCCGAGTCCGGTGGATGAACTTTCCCGGCCCCACCCCAAGGCTATAGCCCACCTGTTTTTTGGGCATTTTTTCCGCAAGGGGGCTTTGGCGCCCTGAACTTCGAGTGCATATTTTTGGGTACGGTTGTGTCCGTTGGCTATTTTTGGGACACGGACACCCCTCGTAAAGTCTCTCCCCATTCCGAGTCCGGTGGACAAACTTCGCCAGCCCGACCCCCCAAGGCTATAGCCCACCCGTTTTTTGGGCATTTTTCCGCAGGGGGGCTTTGGCGACCCGTCCTTTGGGCGCTTATTTTTGGGCGCGGCTATGCCCGCAGCCTAATTTTGGGACATGGAGGCCCCTCTCAAAGTCTCATCCCATTCCAAGTCCGGCAGACAAACTTCGCCAGCCCCTCCCCCCAAGCCTATAGCCCACCGGTGTTTTGGGCATTTTTCAGCAGGGGGGCTTTGGCGCCCCGACCTTCGAGCACTTATTTTTTGGCACGGCTGTGCCTGCGGCCTATTTTTGGCACACGGAGGCCCCTCGCAAAGTACCGACCCATTCCGAGTTCGGCGGACACACTTCGCCAGCCCCACCCTCCAAGGCTATAGCCCACCCGTTTTTTGGGCATTTTTCCGCAGGGGGGCTTTGGCGCCCCGTCCTTCGGGCACTTATTTTTGGTCGCGGCTGTGCCCGCGGCCTATTTTTGGCACACGGAGGCCCCTCGACAAAGTCTCGTCCCATTCCGAGTCCGGCGGACGAACTTCGCCAGCCCCTCCCCCCAAGTCTATAGCCCACCGGTTTTTTGGGCTATTTTCCGCAGGGGGGCCTTGGCGCCCCAATCTTCGGGCGCTTTTTTTTTGGCGTGGTTGTGCCTGTGGCGTATTTTTGGCACATGGAGGCGCCTCGCAAAGTCTCGCCCCATTACGAGTCCGGTGGATGAACTTTCCCAGCCCCCCCAAGCTATAGCCCACCTGTTTTTTGGGCATTTTTTCCGCAAGGGGGCTTTGGCGACCCGACCTTCAAGCGCATATTTTTGGGTACAGTTGTGCCCGTGGGCTATTTTTGGGACACGGACGCCCTTCGTAAAGTCTCGCCCCATTCCGAGTCCGGCAGACAAACTTGGCCAGCCCCACCCCCCAAGGCTGTAGCCCACCAGTTTTTTGGGCATTTTTCTGCAGGGGGCTTTGGCGGCGCGTTCTTCGGGTGCTTGTTTTTGGGCGCGGCTATGCCCGCAGCCTAATTTTGGCACATGGAGGCGCCTCGCAAAGTCTCGCCCCATTCCGAGTCCGGCGGACGAACTTCGCCAGCCCCACCCCCCAAGGCTATAGCCCAACCGTTTTTTGGGCATTTTTCTGCAGGGGGGCTTTGGCGCCCCGACCTTCGGGCGATTTTTTTTGGGGGTGGCAGTGCCTACGGCCTATTTTTGGCACACGGAGGCCTCTCGCAAAGTCACGACCCATTCCGAGTCCGGCGGACGAACTTCGCCAGCCCCACCCCCCAAGGCTGTAGCCCACCCGTTTTTTGGGCATTTTTCCGCAGGGGGGCTTCGGCGCCCCGACCTTCGAGCGCTTATTTTTTGGCGCGGCTGTGCCCGCGGCCTATTTTTGGCACACGGAAGCCCCTCGCAAAGTACCGCCCCATTCCGAGTTCGGCGGACGCACTTCGCCAGCCCCACCCTCCAAGGCTATAGCCCACCCATTTTTTGGGCATTTTTCCGCAGGGGGGCTTTGCTTCGGCGCCCTGACCTTCGCGCGCTTATTTTGGGCGTGGCTGCGCCGGCGGCCTATTTTTGGCACACAGAGGCCCCGGGCAAAGTCACGCCCCATTCTGAGTACGGCGGACAAACTTCGCCAGCCCCACTCCCCAAGGCTATAGCCCACCCGGTGTTTTGGGCATTTTTCAGCAGGGGGGCTTTGGCGCCCCGTCCTTCGGGCACTTATTTTTGGTCGCGGCTGTGCCCGCGGCCTATTTTTGGCACACGGAGGCCCCTCGACGAAGTTCGTCCCATTCCGATTCCGGCGGACGAACTTCGCCAGCCCCTCCCCCCAAGGCTATAGCCCACCGGTTTTTTGGGCTATTTTCCGCATGGGGGCCTTGGTGCCCCAATCTTCGGGCACTTTTTTTATGGCACGGTTCTGCCTGCGGCGTATTTTTGGAACACGGAGGCCCCTCGCAAAGTCTCGCCCCATTACGAGTCCGGTGGACGAACGTTCCCAGCCACCCCCCCAGGCTATAGCCCACTTGTTTTTTGGGCATTTTTTCCGCAAGGGGGCTTTGGCGCCCCGACCTTAGAGCGCATATTTTTGGGTGCGGTTGTGCCCGTGGGCTATTTTTGGGACACGGACGCCCCTCGGAAAGTCTCTCCCCATTCCGAGTCCGGCAGACAAACTTCGCCAGCCCCACCCCGCAACGCTGTAGTGCACCAGTTTTTTGGGCATTTTTCTGCTGGGGGCTTTGGTGGCCTGACCTTCGGGCGCTTGTTTTTGGGCGCGGCTATGCCTTCAGCCTAATTTTGGCACATGGAGGCCCCTCGAAAAGTCTCGCCCCATTCCGAGTCTGGCGGAAGAACTTCGCCAGTCCCACCCCCCAAGGCTATAGCCCACGCGTTTTTTGGGCATTATTCCGCAGGGGGGCTTTGGCGCCCCGTCTTTCGGGTGCTTATTTTTGGGCGCGGCTGTGCCCGCGGCCTATTTTTGGCACACGGAGGCCCCTCGCAAAGTCTCGCCCATTCTGAGTCCGGCAGGCGGACTTCGCCTGCCCCACGCCCCAAGGCTATAGCCCACCCGTTTTTTGGGCATTTTTCCGCAGGGGGGCTTTGGCGCCCCGACCTTCGGGCACTTATTTTTGGCGCGGCTGTGCCCGCGGTCTATTTTTAGTACACGGAGGCCCCTCGGAAAGTCTCGCCCCATTCCGAGTCCGGCGGACGAACTTCGCCTGCCCCACCCCCCAAGCCTGTATAGCCCACCTGTTTTTGGGGCATTTTTCTGAAGAGGGGCTTTGGCGCCCTGACCTTCGGGCGCTTATTTTTGGGCGCGGCTGTGCCCGCGGCCTATTTTTGGCACACGGAGGCCCCTCGCAAAGTCACGCCCCATTCCGAGTCCGGCGGACGAACTTCGCCTGCCCCACCCCCCAAGCCTGTAGAGCCCACCTGTTTTTGGGGCCTTTTTCTGAAGAGGGGCTTTGGCGCCCTGACCTTCGGGCGCTTATTTTTGGGCGCGGCTGTGCCCGCGGCCTATTTTTGGCACACGGAGGCCCCTCGCAAAGTCACGCCCCATTCCGAGTCCGGCGGACGAACTTCGCCTGCCCCACCCCCCAAGCCTGTAGAGCCCACCTGTTTTTGGGGCCTTTTTCTGAAGAGGGGCTTTGGCGCCCTGACCTTCGGGCGCTTATTTTTGGGCGCGGCTGTGCCCGCGGCCTATTTTTGGCACACGGAGGCCCCTCGCAAAGTCACGCCCCATTCCGAGTCCGGCGGACGAACTTCGCCTGCCCCACCCCCCAAGCCTGTAGAGCCCACCTGTTTTTGGGGCCTTTTTCTGAAGAGGGGCTTTGGCGCCCTGACCTTCGGGCGCTTATTTTTGGGCGCGGCTGTGCCCGCGGCCTATTTTTGGCACACGGAGGCCCCTCGCAAAGTCACGCCCCATTCCGAGTCCGGCGGACGAACTTCGCCTGCCCCACCCCCCAAGCCTGTAGAGCCCACCTGTTTTTGGGGCCTTTTTCTGAAGAGGGGCTTTGGCGCCCTGACCTTCGGGCGCTTATTTTTGGGCGCGGCTGTGCCCGCGGCCTATTTTTGGCACACGGAGGCCCCTCGCAAAGTCACGCCCCATTCCGAGTCCGGCGGACGAACTTCGCCTGCCCCACCCCCCAAGCCTGTAGAGCCCACCTGTTTTTGGGGCCTTTTTCTGAAGAGGGGCTTTGGCGCCCTGACCTTCGGGCGCTTATTTTTGGGCGCGGCTGTGCCCGCGGCCTATTTTTGGCACACGGAGGCCCCTCGCAAAGTCACGCCCCATTCCGAGTCCGGCGGACGAATTTCGCCAGCCCCTCCCCCCAAGGCTATAGCCCACCAGTTTTTTGGGCTAATTTCCGCAGGGGGGCCTTGGCGACCCGATCTTCGGGCACTTTTTTTTTGGCGCGGTTGTACCTGCGGCGTATTTTTGGCACACGGAGGCCCCTCGCAAAGTCTCGCCCCATTCCGAGTCCGGCGGACGAACTTCGCCAGCCCCTCCCCCCAAGGCTATAGCCCACCTGTTTTTTGGGCATTTTTTCCGCAAGGGGGCTTTGGCGCCCCGACCTTCGAGCGCATATTTTTGGGTACGGATTTGCCCGTGGGCTATTTTTGGGACACGGACGCCCCTCGCAAAGTCTCGCCCCATTCCGAGTCCGCCGGATGAACTTCGCCAACCCCAACCCCCAAGGCTATAGCCCACCCGTTTTTTGGGCATTTTTCTGCAGGGGGGCTTTGGCGCCCCGGCCTTCGGGCGATTTTTTTTGGAGGTGGCTGTGCCTACGGCCTATTTTTGGGACACGGAGGCCCCTCGCTAAGTACTGCCCCATTCCGAGTCCGCCGGATGAACTTCGCCAACCCCAACCCCCAAGGCTATAGCCCACCCGTTTTTTGGGCATTTTTCCGTAGGGGGGCTTCGGCGCCCCGACCTTCGAGCACTTATTTTTTGGCGCGGCTGTGCCCGCGGCTTATTTTTGGCACACGGAGGCCCCTCGCTAAGTACTGCCCCATTCCGAGTTCGGCGGACGCACTTCGCCATCCCCACCCTCCAAGGCTGTAGCCCACCCGTTTTTTGGGCATTTTTCCGCAGGGGGGCTTTGGTGCCCCGTCCTTCGGGCGCTTATTTTTGGTCGCGCCTGTGCCCGCGGCCTATTTTTGCACACGGTGGCCCCCCGACAAAGTCTCGTCCCATTCCGAGTCCGGCGGACGAACTTCGCTAGCCCCTCCCCCCTAGGCTATAGCCCACCCGTTTTTTTGGCATTTTTCCGCAGGGTGGCTGTGGCGCCCCGACCTTCGGGTGCTTATTTTTGTGCGCGGCTGTGCCCGCGGCCTATTTTTGGAACATGGAGGCCCGTCGCAAAGTCTCGGCCCATTACGAGTCCGGTGGACGAACATTCCCAGCCCCCCCCCCCAAGGCTATAGCCCACCTATTTTTTGGGCATTTTTTCCGCAAGGGGGCTTTGGCGCCCCGACCTTCGAGCGAATATTTTTGGGTATGGTTTTGCCCGTGGGCTATTTTTGGGACACGGACGCCCCTCGTAAAGTCTCGCCCCATTCCCAGTCTGGCGGACAAACTTCGCCAGCCCCACCCCCCAAGGCTGTAGCCCACCAGTTTTTTGGGCATCTTTCTGCAGGGGGCTTTGGCGCCCCGACCTTCGGGCGCTTATTTTTGGGCGCGGCTGTGCCCGCGGCCTATTTTTGGAACATGGAGGCCCCTCGCAAAGTCTCGGCCCATTACGAGTCCGGTGGACGAACATTCCCAGCCCCCCCCCCCCAGGCTATAGCCCACCTATTTTTTGGGCATTTTTTCCGCAAGGGGGCTTTGGCGCCCCGACCTTCGAGCGCATATTTTTGGGTACAGTTTTGCCCGTGGGCTATTTTTGGGACACGGACGCCCCTCGTAAAGTCTCGCCCCATTCCCAGTCTGGCGGACAAACTTCGCCAGCCCCACCCCCCAAGGCTGTAGCCCACCAGTTTTTTCGGCATCTTTCTGCAGGGGGCTTTGCCGGCCCGTCCTTCGGGCGCTTGTTTTTGGGCGCGGCTATGCCCGCAGCCTAATTTTGTCACATGCAGGCCCCTCGCAAAGGCTCGCCCCATTCCGAGTCCGGCGGATGAACTTCGCCAGTCCCACCCCCCAAGGCTATAGCCCACTCGATTTTTGGGCATTTTTCCGCAGGGGGCTTTGGCGCCCCGTCTTTCGGGTGCTTATTTTTGGGCGCGGCTGTGCCCGCGGCCTATTTTTGACACACGGAGGCCCCTCGCAAAGTCTCGCCCCATTCCGAGTCCGGCGGACGAACTTCCCCAGCCCCACCCCGCAAGGCTATAGCCCACCCGTTTTTTGGGCATTTTTCCGCAGGGGGGCTTCGGCGCCCCGACCTTCGAGCGCTTATTTTTTGGCGCGGCTGTGCCCACGGCCTATTTTTGGCACACGGAGGCCCCTCGCAAAGTACCGCCCCATTCCGAGTCCGGCGGACGAACTTCGCCAGCCCCACCCCCCAAGGCTGTAGCCCACCCGTTTTTTGGGCATTTTTCCGCAGGGGGGCTTCGGCGCCCCGACCTTCGAGCGCTTATTTTTTGGCGCGGCTGTGCCCACGGCCTATTTTTGGCACACGGAGGCCCCTCGCAAAGTACCGCCCTATTCCAAGTTCGGCGGACGCACTTCGCCAGCCCCACCCTCCAAGGCTATAGCCCACCCGTTTTTTGGGCATTTTTCCGCAGGGGGGCTTCCGCGCCCCGACCTTCGAGCGCTTATTTTTGGGCGCGGCTGTGCCCGCGGCCTATTTTTGGCACACGGAGGGCCCTCGCAAAGTACCGCCCCTTTCCGAGATGTGTATAAGAGACAGCCCCTAGGCTATAGCCCACCCGTTTTTTGGGCATTTTTCCGCAGGGGGGCTTCCGCGCCCCGACCTTCGAGCGCTGATTTTTTGGCGCGGCTGTGTCCGCAGCCTATTTTTGGCACACGGAGGCCCCTCGCAAAGTACCGCCCCTTTCCGAGCTCGGCGGACGCACTTCGCCAGCCCCACACTCCAAGGCTATAGCCCACCCGTTTTTTGGGCATTTTTCCGCAGGGGAGCTTTGCTTAGGCGCCCTGACCTTCGCGCACTTATTTTGGGCGTGGCTGCGCCCGCGGCCTCTTTTTGGCACACAGAGGCCCTGGGCAAAGTCACGCCCCATTCTGAGTACGGCGGACGAACTTCGCCAGCCCCACTCCCCAAGGCTATAGCCCACCCGGTTTTTGGGCATTTTTCAGCAGACGGGCTTTGGCGCCCCGACCTTCAGGTACTGCTGTGCCCGCAGTCTATTTTTGGCACGCGGAGGCCCCTCGCAAAGTCTCGCCCCATTCCGTGTCCGGCGGATGAACTTCGCGAGCCCCACCCCCCAAGGCTATAGCCCACCCGTTTTGTTGGCATTTTTCCGCAGGGGGGCTGTGGCGCCCCGACATTCGGGCACTTATTTTTGGGCGCGCCTGTGCCCGCGGCCTATTTTTGGCACATGGAGGCCCCTCGCAAAGGACCACCCCATTCCGAGTACGGCAGACGAACTTCGCCAGCCCCACCCCCCAAGGCTATAGCCCACCCGTTTTTTGGGCATTTTTCCGCAGGGGGGCTTTGCTTAGGCGTGCAGACCTTCGGGCGCTTATTTTGGGGCGTGGCTGTGCCCGCGGCCTATTTTTGGCACACGGAGGCCCCTCGCAAAGGACCACCCCATTCCGAGTACGGCAGACGAACTTCGCCAGCCCCACCCCCCAAGGCTATAGCCCACCCGTTTTTTGGGCATATTTCCGCAGAGGGGCTTTGGCGCCCCGACCTTCGGGTGCGGCTGTGCCCGCAGTCTATTTTTGGCATGCGGAGGCCCCTCGCAAAGTTTCGCCCCGTTCCGTGTCTGGCGGACGAACTTCGCCAGCCCCACCCCCGAAGGCTATAGCCCACCCGTTTTTTTGGCATTTTTCCGCAGGAGGGCTGTGGCGCCCCGACCTTCGGGCGATTATTTTTGGGCGCGGCTGTGGCCGCGGCCTATCTTTGGCACACGGAGGCCCCTCGCAAAGTCTCGCCCCATTACGAGTCTGGTGGACAAACTTTCCCTGCCCCCCCCCCCCAAGGCTATAGCCCACCTGTTTTTTGGGCATTTTTTCCGCAAGGGGGCTTTGGCGCCCCGACCTTCGAGCGCATATTTTTGGGTACATTTGTGCCCGTGGGCTATTTTTGGGACTCGGACACCCCTCGTAAAGTCTCGCCCCATTCCGAGTCCGGCGGACAAACTTTGGCAGCCCCACCCCCCAAGGCTNCACATTCCGTGTCCGGCGGACGAACTTCACCAGCCCCACCCCCCAAGGCTATAGCCCACCCGTTTTTTGGGCATTTTTCCGCGGGGGGGCTTTGGCGCCCTGACCTTCGGGCGCTTATTTTTGGGCGTGGCTGCGCCCACGGCCTATTTTTGGCACACAGAGGCCCCTGGCAAAGTCACGCCCCATTCTGAGTACGGCGGACGAACTTTGCCAGCCCCACTCCCCAACTCTATAGCCCATCCGATTTTTGGGCATTTTTCTGCAGAGGGGCTTTGGCGCCCCGACCTTCGGGTACTGCTGTCCCCGCAGTCTATTTTTGGCACGCGGAGGCCCCTCACAAAGTCTCGCCCCATTCCGTGTCCGGCGGTTGAACTTCGCCAGCTCCACCCCCCAAGGCTATAGCCCACCCGTTTTTTTGGCATTTTTCCGCAGGGGGGCTGTGGGGCCCTGACCTTCGGGCGCTTATTTGTGGTCGCGGCTGTGCCCGCGGCCTATTTTTGGCACACGGAGCCCCTCGCAAGGTCTCGCCCCATTACGAGTCCGGTGGAAAAACTTTCCCTGCCCCCCCCCCCCCCCCCCCCCCCCCCCCCCCCCCCCCCCCCCCCCCCCCCCCCCCCCCCCCCCCCCCCCCCCCCCCCCCCCCCCCCCCCCCCCCCCTGGGCGCGGCTATGCCCGCAGCCTAATTTTGGCACATGGAGGCCCCTCGCAAAGTCTCGCCCCATTCCGAGTCCGGCAGACGAACTTCGCCAGTCCCACCCCCCAAGGCTATATAGCCCACGCGTTTTTTGGGCATTTTTCCGCAGGGGGGCTTGGCGCTACGTCTTTCGGGCGCTTATTTTTGGGCACGGCTGTGCCTTCGGCCTATTTCTGGTACACGGAGGCACCTCGCAAAGTCTCGCCCCTCTTTGAGTCCGGCGGACGAACATTGCCAGCCCCACCCCCCCTGTCTCTTATACACATCTGCCTTCGGGGGTAGGGCTGGCAAAGTTCGTCCGCCGGACTCAAAGAGGGGCGAGAGATGTGTATAAGAGACAGGGGGTGGGGCTGGCGAAGTTCGTCCGCCGGACTCAAAGAGGGGCGAGAGATGTGTATAAGAGACAGGGGGTGGGGCTGGCGAAGTTCGTCCGCCGGACTCAAAGAGGGGCGAGAGATGTGTATAAGAGACAGGGGGTGGGGCTGGCGAAGTTCGTCCGCCGGACTCAGCATGGGTCGAGACTTTGCCAGGGGCCTCCGTGCGCCATACATAGGCCGCGGGCACAGCCACGCCAAAAAATACACGCCCGTAGGTCAGGGCGCCGAAGCCCCCCTGCGGAAAAATGCCCAAAAAACGGGCGTGTATTTTTTGGCGTGGCTGTGCCCGCGGCCTATTTATGGCTCACGGAGGCCCCTGGCAAAGTCTCGACCCATTCTGAGTCCGGCGGACGAACTTCGCCAGCCCCACCCCCCAAGGCTATAGCCCACCCGTTTTTTGGGCATTTTTCCGCAGGGGGGCTTTGGCGCCCCATCCTTCGGGCGCTTATTTTTTGTCGCGGCTGTGCCCGTTGGCTATTTTTGGCTCCCGGGGGCCCCTCGCAAAGTCTCGGCCCGTTCTGAGTCTGGGGGACGAACTTCGCCAGCCCCACCCCCCAAGGCTATAGCCCACCCGTTTTTTGGGCATTTTTCCGCAGGGGGGCTTTGGCGCCCCATCCTTCGGGCGCTTATTTTTTGTCGCGGCTGTGCCCGTTGGCTATTTTTGGCTCCCGGGGGCCCCTCGCAAAGTCTCGGCCCGTTCCGAGTCTGGGGGACGAACCTCGCCAGCCCCACCCCCCAAGGCTAAAGCCCACCCGTTTTTTGGGAATTTTTCCGCAGGGGGGGCTTTGGCGCCCGGGTCTTCGGGCGCTTATTTTTGGGGACGGTTGTCGCCGTAGCCTTTTTTTTGCACACGGAGGTCCCTCGCAGCGTCTCGTCCCATTCCGAGTCCGGCGGACGAACTTCGCCAGCCCCACCCCCCAAGGCTAAAGCCCACCCGTTTTTTGGGAATTTTTCCGCAGGGGGGGCTTTGGCGCCCGGGTCTTCGGGCGCTTATTTTTGGGGACGGTTGTCGCCGTAGCCTTTTTTTTGCACACGGAGGTCCCTCGCAGCGTCTCGTCCCATTCCGAGTCCGGCGGACGAACTTCGCCAGCCCCACCCCCCAAGGCTAAAGCCCACCCGTTTTTTGGGAATTTTTCCGCAGGGGGGGCTTTGGCGCCCGGGTCTTCGGGCGCTTATTTTTGGGGACGGTTGTCGCCGTAGCCTTTTTTTTGCACACGGAGGTCCCTCGCAGCGTCTCGTCCCATTCCGAGTCCGGCGGACGAACTTCGCCAGCCCCACCCCCCAAGGCTAAAGCCCACCCGTTTTTTGGGAATTTTTCCGCAGGGGGGGCTTTGGCGCCCGGGTCTTCGGGCGCTTATTTTTGGGGACGGTTGTCGCCGTAGCCTTTTTTTTGCACACGGAGGTCCCTCGCAGCGTCTCGTCCCATTCCGAGTCCGGCGGACGAACTTCGCCAGCCCCACCCCCCAAGGCTAAAGCCCACCCGTTTTTTGGGAATTTTTCCGCAGGGGGGGCTTTGGCGCCCGGGTCTTCGGGCGCTTATTTTTGGGGACGGTTGTCGCCGTAGCCTTTTTTTTGCACACGGAGGTCCCTCGCAGCGTCTCGTCCCATTCCGAGTCCGGCGGACGAACTTCGCCAGCCCCACCCCCCAAGGCTATAGCCCATCCATTTTTTCGGCATTTTTCCGCAGGGGGCTTGGCGTCCCGACCTTTGGGTGCTTATTTTTCGGCACGGCCGTGGCTACGTCCTATTTTTGGCACACGGAGGCCCCTCACAAAGTCTCGCCCCATTCCGAGTCCGACAGACGAACTTCGCCAGCCCCACCCCCCAAGGCTATAGCCCACCCGTTTTTTTGACATTTTTCTGCAGAGGGGCTTTGGCGACCCGTCCTTCAGGCACTTATTTTTGGACGCGGCTGTACCCGCGGTAGATTTTTCACACACGGAGGCCCCTCGCAAACTCTCCCCCAATTACGAATCTGGCGGACGAACTTCGCCACCCCCCCCCCCCAAGGCTATAGCCCACCCGATTTTTGGGCATTTTTCCGAAAGGGGGCTTTGGCGCCCCGCGTTTCGGACGCTTATTTTTGGGCACGGCTGTGGCTACGGCCTATTTTTGGCCCATGGAGGCCCCTCGAAAAGTCTCGTCCCATTCCGAGTCCGGCGGACGAACTTCGCCAACCCCACCCCCCAAGGCTATAGCCCACTCGTTTTTTGTGCATTTTTCTGCAGTGGGGTTTGGCGCCCTGACCTTCAGGGGCTTATTTTTAGGCACGGCTGTACCCGCGGCCTATTTTTGGTACACGGAGGCCCCTCGGAAAGTCTCACCCCATTCCGAGTCCGGCGGACGAACTTCGCCAGCCCCACCCCCCAAGGCTATAACCCACCCGTTTTTTCGACATTTTTTCGCAAGGAGGCATTGGCGCCCCAACCTTCGGGTGCTTATTTTAGGGCACGGCAGAGCCCGTAGCATATTTTTGGCACACGGAGGCCCCTCGCAAAGTCTCGCCCCATTCCGAGTCCGGCAGAAGAACTTCGCCAGCCCCACCCCCCATGGCTATAGCCCATCCGTTTTTTGGGCAATTTTCCGCAGGGGGGCTTTGGCGCCCCGACCTTTGGGTGCTTATTTTTGGGCGCGGCTGTGCCTGCGGCCTATTTTTTGCACACGGAGGCCCCTCGCAAAGTCTCGCCCCATTCCGAGTCCGGCGGACGAACTTCGCCAGCCCCACCCCTCAAGGCTATAGCCCACCCATTTTTTGGGCATTTTTCCACAGGGGGACTTTGGCGTCACAACCTTCGGGCGCTTATTTTTGGGGGCGGCTCTGCCTGCGGCCTATTTTTGGTACACGGAGGACCCTCGCAAAGTCTCACCCCATTCCGAGTCCGGCGGACGAACTTCGCCAGCCCCACCCCCCAAGGCTATAGCCCACCCATTTCGTGCGCATTTTTCCGCCGGGGGCCTTTGACGCCAAGACCTTCGGGCGCTTATTTTTTGGTGTGGCAGTGCCCGCGGCCTATTTTTGGTACACGGAGGCCCCTCGCAAACTCTCACCCCATTCCGAATCCGGCGGACGAACTTCGCCAGCCCCACCCCCCAAGGCTATAGCCCACCCGTTTTTTCGGCATTTTTTCGCAGGGAGGCTTTGGCGCCATGACCTTCAGGAAATTATTTTAGGGCACGGCAGTACCCGCAGCCTATTTTTGGCACACGGAGGCCCCTCGTAAAGTCTCGCCCCATTCCGAGTCCGGCGGACGAACTTCACCAGCCCCACCCCGCAAGGCTATAGCCCATCCGTTTTTTGGGCAATTTTCCGCAGGGGGGCTTTGGCACCCCGACCTTTGGGCGCGGCTGCGTCTGCAGCCTATTTTTGGCACATGGAGGCCCCTCGCAAAGTCTCATCCCATTCCGAATTCGGCGGACGGACTTTGCCAGCCCTACCCCCCAAGGTTATAGCCCACCCGTTTTTTGGGCATTTTTCCACAGGGGGGCTTTGGCGCCCCGACTTTCGGGTGCTTATTTTTGGGCGCGGCTGTGCCCGTGGCCTATTTTTGGCATACGGAGCCCCTCGCAAAGTCTCACCCCATTCCGAGTCCGGCGGACGAACTTCGCCAGCCCCACCCCCCAAGGCTATAGCCCACCCGTTTTTT
>MKYO02025937.1:184231-222272 GCA_002013955.2 Citrus medica | reverse complement strand
CCGCGGCCTATTTTTGGCACACGGAGGCCCCTTGCAAAGTCTCACCCCATTCCGAGTCCGGCGGACGAACTTCGCCAGCCCCACCCCCCAAGGCTATAGCCCACCCATTTCATGGGCATTTTTCCGCCGGGGGGCTTTGACGCCCAGACCTTCGGGCGCTTATTTTTTGGTACGGCAGTGCCCGCGGCCTATTTTTGGTACACGGAGCCGCCTCGCAAAGTCTCGCCCCATTCCGAGTCCGGCGGACGAACTTCGCCCGCCCCACCCCCCAAGGCTATAGCCCACCCGTTTGTTCGACATTTTTCCGCAGGGGGGCTTTGGTTCTCCAACCTTCGGGTGCTTATTTTTGAGTGCGTCTATGCCTGTGGACTATTTTTGGCACACGGTGGCCCCTCGTAAAGTCTCGCCCCATTCCGAGTCCGGCGGACGAACTCTGTCTCTTATACACATCTATCGCCCGAAGGTCGGGGCGCCAAAGCCCCCTTGCGGAAAAATGCCCAAAAAACGGGTGGGCTATAGCCTTGGGGGGTGGGGCGGGCGAAGTTCGTCCGCCGGACTCGGAATGGGGCGAGACTTTACGAGGGGCCTCCGTGTGCCAAAAATAGTCCACAGGCATAGACGCACTCAAAAATAAGCACCCGAAGGTTGGAGAACCAAAGCCCCCCTGCGGAAAAATGTCGAACAAACGGGTGGGCTATAGCCTTGGGGGGTGGGGCGGGCGAAGTTCGTCCGCCGGACTCGGAATGGGGCGAGACTTTACGAGGGGCCTCCGTGTGCCAAAAATAGTCCACAGGCATAGACGCACTCAAAAATAAGCACCCGAAGGTTGGAGAACCAAAGCCCCCCTGCGGAAAAATGTCGAACAAACGGGTGGGCTATAGCCTTGGGGGGTGGGGCGGGCGAAGTTCGTCCGCCGGACTCGGAATGGGACGAGACATTGCGAGGGCCATCGTGTGCCTGTCTCTTATACACATCTCCCTCGCAAAGTCTCGTCCCATTCCGAGTCCGGCGGACGAACTTCGCCAGCCCCACCCCCCAAGCCTATAGCCCACCCGTTTTTTGGGCATTTTTCCGCAGGGGACTTTGGCGGCCCGTCCTTCGGGTGCTTATTTTTGGGCGCGGCTATGCCCGCGGCCTAATTTTGGCACACGGAGGCCCCTCGACAAAGTCTCGCCCCTTTCCGAGTCCGGCGGACGAACTTCACCAGCCCCTCCCCCCAAGTCTATAGCCCACCAGTTTTTTGGGCTATTTTCCGCAGGGGGGCCTTGGCGCCCCGATCTTCGGGCGCTTATTTTTTGGCGCGGTTGTGCTTGCGGCGTATTTTTGGCACACGGAGGCCCCTCGCAAAGTCTCACCCCATTACGAGTCCGGCGGACGAACTTTCCCAGCCCCCCCCAAGGCTGTAACCCACCTGTTTTTTGGGCATTTTTTCCGCAAGGGGGCTTTGGCGCCCCGACCTTCGAGCGCATATTTTTGGGTACGGTTGTGCCCGTGGGCTATTTTTGGAACACGGAGGCCCCTCATAAAGTCTTGCCCCATTCCGAGTCCAGCGGACAAACTTCGCCAGCCCCACCCCCCAAGGCTGTAGCCCACCAGTTTTTTGGGCATTTTTCTGGAGGGGGGCTTTGGCGGCCCGTCCTTCGGGCGCTTTTTTTCGGGCGCGGCTAAGCCCGCAGCCTAATTTTGGCACATGCAGGCCCCTCACAAAGTCTCCCCCCATTCCGAGTCCGGCGGACGAACTTCGCCAGCCCCACCCCCCAAGGCTATAGCCCACGCGTTTATTGGGCAATTTTCCGCAGGGGGGCTTTGGCGCCCCGTCTTTCGGGCGCTTATTTTTGGGCGCGGCTGTGCCCGCAGCCTAATTTTGGCACATGGAGGCCCCTTGCAAAGTCTCACCCGATTCCGAGTCCGGCGGACGAACTTCGCCAGCCCCTCCCCCGAAGGCAATAGCCCACCGGTTTTTCGGACTATTTTCCGCAGGGGGGCCTTGGCGGCCCGACCTTCGGGCGATTATTTTTTGGCGCGGCTGTGCCCGTGGCGTATTTTTGGCACACGGAGGCCCCTCGCAAAGTTACGCCCCACTCCAAGTCCGGCGGACGAACATCGCTTGCCCCACCCCCCAAGGCTATAGCCCACCCATTTTTTGGGCATTTTTCCGCCGGGGGGAATTGGCTCCCCAACCTTCGGGCACTTATTTTTGGGCACGGCTGTGGCCGCGGCCTATTTTTGGTACACCGGTCCCCTCGCAAAGTCTCATGCAATTCCGAATCCGGCAGACGAACTTCGCCAGCCCCACCCCCCAAGGTTATAGCCCACCCGTTTTTTGGGCATTTTTGTGCAGGGGGGCTTTGGTGCCCCGACCTTCGGGCGCTTATTTTTGGGCACGGCTGTGCCCATGGCCTATTTTTGGCACTCGGAGGCCCCTCACCAAGTCTCGCCCCATTCCGAGTCCGGCGGACAAACTTCGCCAGCCCAACCCCCCAAGGCTATAGCCCACCCGTTTTTTGGGCATTTTTCCACAGGGGGGCCTTGGCGCCCCGACCTTCGGGCGCTTATTTTTGGGCGCGGCTGTGGCCGCGGCCACTATTTTTGGTATACGGAGGCCCCTCGCAAAGTCTCACCCCATTCCGAGTCCGGCGGACAAACTTCGCCAGCCCCCCCCCCCAAGGCTATAGCCCACCCGTTTTTTGGGCATTTTTCCACAGGGGGGCCTTGGCGCCCCGACCTTCGGGCGCTTATTTTTGGTTGCGGCTGTGTCCGCATCCTATGTTTAGCACACGGAGGCCCCTCAGAAAGTCTCGTCCCATTCCGAGTCCGGTGGACGAACTTCGCCCGCCCCACCCCCCAAGGCTATAGCCCACCCATTTTTTGGGCATTTTTTTGGAGGGGGGCTTTGGCGTCCCGACCTTCGGGTGCTTTTTTTTGGGCGTGGATGTGCCTGCGGCCTATTTTTGGCACATGCAGGCCCCTCGTAAAGTCTCACCCTATTCCGTGTCCGGCGGACGAACTTCGCCAGCCCCACCCCCCAAGGCTATAGCCCACCCGTTTTCTGGGCATTTTTCCGCAGGGGGGCTTTCGCATCCCAACAGATGTGTATAAGAGACAGTCCGTGGGCTAAAAATAGGATGCGGACACAGCCGCAACCAAAACTAAGCGCCCGAAGGTCGGGGCGCCAAAGCCCCTCTGCGGAAAAATGCCCAAAAAACAGGTGGGCTAAAGCCTGTCTCTTATACACATCTGTTGGGATGCGAAAGCCCCCCTGCGGAAAAATGCCCAGAAAACGGGTGGGCTATAGCCTTGGGGGGAGATGTGTATAAGAGACAGTCCGTGGGCTAAAAATAGGATGCGGACACAGCCGCAACCAAAACTAAGCGCCCGAAGGTCGGGGCGCCAAAGCCCCTCTGCGGAAAAATGCCCAAAAAACAGGTGGGCTAAAGCCTGTCTCTTATACACATCTGTTGGGATGCGAAAGCCCCCCTGCGGAAAAATGCCCAGAAAACGGGTGGGCTATAGCCTTGGGGGGAGATGTGTATAAGAGACAGTCCGTGGGCTAAAAATAGGATGCGGACACAGCCGCAACCAAAACTAAGCGCCCGAAGGTCGGGGCGCCAAAGCCCCTCTGCGGAAAAATGCCCAAAAAACAGGTGGGCTAAAGCCTGTCTCTTATACACATCTGTTGGGATGCGAAAGCCCCCCTGCGGAAAAATGCCCAGAAAACGGGTGGGCTATAGCCTTGGGGGGAGATGTGTATAAGAGACAGTCCGTGGGCTAAAAATAGGATGCGGACACAGCCGCAACCAAAACTAAGCGCCCGAAGGTCGGGGCGCCAAAGCCCCTCTGCGGAAAAATGCCCAAAAAACAGGTGGGCTAAAGCCTGTCTCTTATACACATCTGTTGGGATGCGAAAGCCCCCCTGCGGAAAAATGCCCAGAAAACGGGTGGGCTATAGCCTTGGGGGGAGATGTGTATAAGAGACAGTCCGTGGGCTAAAAATAGGATGCGGACACAGCCGCAACCAAAACTAAGCGCCCGAAGGTCGGGGCGCCAAAGCCCCTCTGCGGAAAAATGCCCAAAAAACAGGTGGGCTAAAGCCTGTCTCTTATACACATCTGTTGGGATGCGAAAGCCCCCCTGCGGAAAAATGCCCAGAAAACGGGTGGGCTATAGCCTTGGGGGGAGATGTGTATAAGAGACAGTCCGTGGGCTAAAAATAGGATGCGGACACAGCCGCAACCAAAACTAAGCGCCCGAAGGTCGGGGCGCCAAAGCCCCTCTGCGGAAAAATGCCCAAAAAACAGGTGGGCTAAAGCCTGTCTCTTATACACATCTGTTGGGATGCGAAAGCCCCCCTGCGGAAAAATGCCCAGAAAACGGGTGGGCTATAGCCTTGGGGGGAGATGTGTATAAGAGACAGTCCGTGGGCTAAAAATAGGATGCGGACACAGCCGCAACCAAAACTAAGCGCCCGAAGGTCGGGGCGCCAAAGCCCCTCTGCGGAAAAATGCCCAAAAAACAGGTGGGCTAAAGCCTGTCTCTTATACACATCTGTTGGGATGCGAAAGCCCCCCTGCGGAAAAATGCCCAGAAAACGGGTGGGCTATAGCCTTGGGGGGAGATGTGTATAAGAGACAGCCCCAAGGCTATAGCCCACCCGTTTTCTGGGCATTTTTCCGCAGGGGGGCTTTGGCACCCCAACCTTCGGGCGCTTACTTTTTGGAGCGGCTGTGCCTGCAGCCTATTTTTTTGCACACGGAGGCCCCTCGCAAAGTCTCGCCCCATTTTGAGGCCGGCAGACGAACTTCGCCAGCCCCACCCCCCAAGGCTATAGCCCACCCATTTTTTTGGCATTTTTCTGCATGGGGGCTTTGGCGCCCCGACCTTCGGGCAATTGTTTTTAGGCGTTGCTGTGCCTGTGGCCTAGTTTTGGCACATGGAGGCTCCTTGCATAGTCTCGCCCCATTCCGAGTCCGGCGGACGAACTTCGCCAGCACCAACCCCTAAGGCTATAGCCCACCCGTTTTTTGGGCATTTTTCCGCAGAGGGGCTTTGGCGCCCCGACCTTCGGGTGCGGCTATGCCCGTGGTCTATTTTTGGCACACGGAGGCCCTCGGAAAGTCTCGCCCCATTCCGTGTCCGGCGGACGAACTTCGCCAGCCCCACCCCCCAAGGCTGTAGCCCACCCATTTTTTTGGCATTTTTCCGCTGGGGGGCTTTCGCATCCCAACCTTCGGGTGCTTATTTTTTGGCACGGCTGTGCCTATGGCCTATTTTTGGCACACGGAAGTCCCTCGCAAAGTCTCGCCCCATTCCGAGTCCGGCAGACGAACTTCGCCCGCCCCACGCCCCAAGGCTATAGCCCACCCGTTTTTTGGGCATTTTTCCGCAGGGGGGCTTTGGCGCCCCGACCTTCGGGCGCTTATTTTTGGGTACGGCTGTGCCCGCGGCCTATTTTTAGCACACGGAGGCCCCTCGGAATGTCTCGCCCCATTCCGAGTCCGGCGGACGAACTTGCCAGCCCCACCCCCCAAGGCTATAGCCCACCCATTTTTTGGGCATTTTTCTGCAGGGGGGCTTTGGCGCCCCGACCTTTGGCTGCTTTTTTTTGGACGTGGCTGTGCCTGTGGCCTATTTTTGGCCCACGGAGGCCCCTCGTAAAGTCTCACCCCATTCCGAGTCCGGCGGATGAACTTCACCTGCCCCACTCCCCAAGGCTATAGCCCACCCGTTTTGTGGGCATTTTTCCGCAGGGGGGCATTGGCGCCCCAACCTTCGGGCGTTTACTTTTGGGAGCGGCTATGCCCGCAACCTATTTTTGGCACACGGAGGCCCCTCGCAAAGTCTCACCCCATTCCGAGTCCGGCGGACGAACTTCGCCCGCCCCACCCCCCAAGGATATAGCCCACCCATTTTTTTGGGCATTTTTCTGGAGGGGTGCTTTGGCGTCCCGACCTTCGGGTGCTTTTTTTTGGGCGTGGCTGAGCCTGCGGCCTATTTTTGGCCCACGGAGGCCCCTCGCAAAGTCTCGCCCTATTCCGAGTCCGGCGGATGAACTTCACCAGCCCCACCCCCCAAGGCTATAGCCCACCCGTTTTTTGGGCATTTTTCAGCAGGGGGGCTTTGGCGCCCCAACCTTCGGGCGCTTACTTTTTGGAGCGGCTGTGCCTGCAGCCTATTTTTTGCACACGGAGGCCCCTCGCAAAGTCTCGCCCCATTCCGAGGCCGGCGGACGAACTTCGCCAGCCCCACCCCCCAAGGCTATAGCCCACCCATTTTTTGGGCATTTTTCTGAAGGGGGGCTTTGGCGCCCCGACCTTCGGGCAATTGTTTTTAGGCGTTGCTGTGCCTATGGCCTAGTTTTGGCACACGGAGGCCCCTTGCATAGTCTCGCCCCATTCCGAGTCCGGCGGACGAACTTCGCCAGCCCCACCCCCTAAGGCTACAGCCCACCCATTTTTTGGGCATTTATCTGCAGGGGGACTTTGGCGCCCCGACCTTCGGGCGATTTTTTTTGGGCGTGGCTGTGCCTACGGCCTATTTTTGGCACACGGACACCCCTCGCAAAGTCTCGCCCCATTCCGTGTCCGGCGGACGAACTTCGCCAGCCCCACCCCCCAAGGCTGTAGCCCACCCGTTTTTTTGGCATTTTTCCGCAGGGGGGCTTTCGTATCCCAACCTTCGGGCGCTTATTTTTGGGCACGGTTGTGCCTACGGCCTATGTTTGGCACACGGAAGCCCCTCGTAAAGTCTCACCCCATTCCGAGTCCGGAAGAAGAACTTTGCCCGCCCCACGCCCCTAGGCTATAGCCCATCCGTTTTTTGGGCATTTTTCCGCAGGGGGGCTTTGGCGCCCAGACCTTCGGGCACTTATTTTTGGGCGTGGCCATGCCCGCGGCCTATTTTTAGCACACGGAGGCCCCTCGGAAAGTCTCACCCCATTCCGAGTCCGGCGGACGAAATTCGCCTGCCCCACCCCCCAAGGCTGTATAGCCCACCCGTTTTTTGGGCATTTTTCCGCCGAGGGGCTTTGACGCCCTGACCTTCGGGCGCTTATTTTTGGGCACGGCTGTGCCCGCGGCCTATTTTTGGTACACGGAGGCCCCTCGCAAAGTCTCGCCCCATTCCGAGTCCAGCGGACGAACTTCGCCAGCCCCACCCCCCAAGGGTATAGCCCACCCGTTTTTTGGGCATTTTTCCGCCGAGGGGCTTTGACGCCCCGACCTTCGGGCGCTTATTTTTGGGCACGGCTGTGCCCGCGGCCTATTTTTGGTACACGGAGGCCCCTCGCAAAGTCTCGCCCCATTCCGAGTCCAGCGGACGAACTTCGCCAGCCCCACCCCCCAAGGGTATAGCCCACCCGTTTTTTGGGCATTTTTCCGCCGAGGGGCTTTGACGCCCCGACCTTCGGGCGCTTATTTTTGGGCACGGCTGTGCCCGCGGCCTATTTTTGGTACACGGAGGCCCCTCGCAAAGTCTCGCCCCATTCCGAGTCCAGCGGACGAACTTCGCCAGCCCCACCCCCCAAGGGTATAGCCCACCCGTTTTTTGGGCATTTTTCCGCCGAGGGGCTTTGACGCCCCGACCTTCGGGCGCTTATTTTTGGGCACGGCTGTGCCCGCGGCCTATTTTTGGTACACGGAGGCCCCTCGCAAAGTCTCGCCCCATTCCGAGTCCAGCGGACGAACTTCGCCAGCCCCACCCCCCAAGGGTATAGCCCACCCGTTTTTTGGGCATTTTTCCGCCGAGGGGCTTTGACGCCCCGACCTTCGGGCGCTTATTTTTGGGCACGGCTGTGCCCGCGGCCTATTTTTGGTACACGGAGGCCCCTCGCAAAGTCTCGCCCCATTCCGAGTCCAGCGGACGAACTTCGCCAGCCCCACCCCCCAAGGGTATAGCCCACCCGTTTTTTGGGCATTTTTCCGCCGAGGGGCTTTGACGCCCCGACCTTCGGGCGCTTATTTTTGGGCACGGCTGTGCCCGCGGCCTATTTTTGGTACACGGAGGCCCCTCGCAAAGTCTCGCCCCATTCCGAGTCCAGCGGACGAACTTCGCCAGCCCCACCCCCCAAGGGTATAGCCCACCCGTTTTTTGGGCATTTTTCCGCCGAGGGGCTTTGACGCCCCGACCTTCGGGCGCTTATTTTTGGGCACGGCTGTGCCCGCGGCCTATTTTTGGTACACGGAGGCCCCTCGCAAAGTCTCGCCCCATTCCGAGTCCAGCGGACGAACTTCGCCAGCCCCACCCCCCAAGGGTATAGCCCACCCGTTTTTTGGGCATTTTTCCGCCGAGGGGCTTTGACGCCCCGACCTTCGGGCGCTTATTTTTGGGCACGGCTGTGCCCGCGGCCTATTTTTGGTACACGGAGGCCCCTCGCAAAGTCTCGCCCCATTCCGAGTCCAGCGGACGAACTTCGCCAGCCCCACCCCCCAAGGGTATAGCCCACCCGTTTTTTGGGCATTTTTCCGCCGAGGGGCTTTGACGCCCCGACCTTCGGGCGCTTATTTTTGGGCACGGCTGTGCCCGCGGCCTATTTTTGGTACACGGAGGCCCCTCGCAAAGTCTCGCCCCATTCCGAGTCCAGCGGACGAACTTCGCCAGCCCCACCCCCCAAGGGTATAGCCCACCCGTTTTTTGGGCATTTTTCCGCCGAGGGGCTTTGACGCCCCGACCTTCGGGCGCTTATTTTTGGGCACGGCTGTGCCCGCGGCCTATTTTTGGTACACGGAGGCCCCTCGCAAAGTCTCGCCCCATTCCGAGTCCAGCGGACGAACTTCGCCAGCCCCACCCCCCAAGGGTATAGCCCACCCGTTTTTTGGGCATTTTTCCGCCGAGGGGCTTTGACGCCCCGACCTTCGGGCGCTTATTTTTGGGCACGGCTGTGCCCGCGGCCTATTTTTGGTACACGGAGGCCCCTCGCAAAGTCTCGCCCCATTCCGAGTCCAGCGGACGAACTTCGCCAGCCCCACCCCCCAAGGGTATAGCCCACCCGTTTTTTGGGCATTTTTCCGCCGAGGGGCTTTGACGCCCCGACCTTCGGGCGCTTATTTTTGGGCACGGCTGTGCCCGCGGCCTATTTTTGGTACACGGAGGCCCCTCGCAAAGTCTCGCCCCATTCCGAGTCCAGCGGACGAACTTCGCCAGCCCCACCCCCCAAGGGTATAGCCCACCCGTTTTTTGGGCATTTTTCCGCCGAGGGGCTTTGACGCCCCGACCTTCGGGCGCTTATTTTTGGGCACGGCTGTGCCCGCGGCCTATTTTTGGTACACGGAGGCCCCTCGCAAAGTCTCGCCCCATTCCGAGTCCAGCGGACGAACTTCGCCAGCCCCACCCCCCAAGGGTATAGCCCACCCGTTTTTTGGGCATTTTTCCGCCGAGGGGCTTTGACGCCCCGACCTTCGGGCGCTTATTTTTGGGCACGGCTGTGCCCGCGGCCTATTTTTGGTACACGGAGGCCCCTCGCAAAGTCTCGCCCCATTCCGAGTCCAGCGGACGAACTTCGCCAGCCCCACCCCCCAAGGGTATAGCCCACCCGTTTTTTGGGCATTTTTCCGCCGAGGGGCTTTGACGCCCCGACCTTCGGGCGCTTATTTTTGGGCACGGCTGTGCCCGCGGCCTATTTTTGGTACACGGAGGCCCCTCGCAAAGTCTCGCCCCATTCCGAGTCCAGCGGACGAACTTCGCCAGCCCCACCCCCCAAGGGTATAGCCCACCCGTTTTTTGGGCATTTTTCCGCCGAGGGGCTTTGACGCCCCGACCTTCGGGCGCTTATTTTTGGGCACGGCTGTGCCCGCGGCCTATTTTTGGTACACGGAGGCCCCTCGCAAAGTCTCGCCCCATTCCGAGTCCAGCGGACGAACTTCGCCAGCCCCACCCCCCAAGGGTATAGCCCACCCGTTTTTTGGGCATTTTTCCGCCGAGGGGCTTTGACGCCCCGACCTTCGGGCGCTTATTTTTGGGCACGGCTGTGCCCGCGGCCTATTTTTGGTACACGGAGGCCCCTCGCAAAGTCTCGCCCCATTCCGAGTCCAGCGGACGAACTTCGCCAGCCCCACCCCCCAAGGGTATAGCCCACCCGTTTTTTGGGCATTTTTCCGCCGAGGGGCTTTGACGCCCCGACCTTCGGGCGCTTATTTTTGGGCACGGCTGTGCCCGCGGCCTATTTTTGGTACACGGAGGCCCCTCGCAAAGTCTCGCCCCATTCCGAGTCCAGCGGACGAACTTCGCCAGCCCCACCCCCCAAGGGTATAGCCCACCCGTTTTTTGGGCATTTTTCCGCCGAGGGGCTTTGACGCCCCGACCTTCGGGCGCTTATTTTTGGGCACGGCTGTGCCCGCGGCCTATTTTTGGTACACGGAGGCCCCTCGCAAAGTCTCGCCCCATTCCGAGTCCAGCGGACGAACTTCGCCAGCCCCACCCCCCAAGGGTATAGCCCACCCGTTTTTTGGGCATTTTTCCGCCGAGGGGCTTTGACGCCCCGACCTTCGGGCGCTTATTTTTGGGCACGGCTGTGCCCGCGGCCTATTTTTGGTACACGGAGGCCCCTCGCAAAGTCTCGCCCCATTCCGAGTCCAGCGGACGAACTTCGCCAGCCCCACCCCCCAAGGGTATAGCCCACCCGTTTTTTGGGCATTTTTCCGCCGAGGGGCTTTGACGCCCCGACCTTCGGGCGCTTATTTTTGGGCACGGCTGTGCCCGCGGCCTATTTTTGGTACACGGAGGCCCCTCGCAAAGTCTCGCCCCATTCCGAGTCCAGCGGACGAACTTCGCCAGCCCCACCCCCCAAGGGTATAGCCCACCCGTTTTTTGGGCATTTTTCCGCAGGGAGGCTTTGCTTACGCGCCCTGACCTTTGGGTGCTTATTTTTTGGCGTGGCTGCGCCCACGGCCTATTTTTGGCACACAGAGGCTCCTGGCAAAGTCACGCCCCATTCTGAGTACGGCGGACGAACTTCGCCAGCCCCACTCCCCAAGGCTACAGCCCAGCTGTTTTTTGGGCATTTTTCCGCAAAGGGGCTTTGGCACCCCCACCTTCAGGTGCGGCTGTGCCTGCAGTCTATTTTTGGTACGCGGAGGCCCCTCGCAAAGTCTCGGCCCATTCCGTGTCCGGCGGACGAACTTCGCCAGCCCCACCCCCCAAGGCTATAGCCCACCCGTTTTTTTGGCATTTTTCCGCAGGGGGGCTGTGGCGCCCCGTCCTTCGGGAGCTTATTTTTGGGCGCAGCTGTGTCCGCGGCCTATTTTTGGCACACGGAGGCCCCTCGCAAAGTCCCGCCCCATTCCGAGTCCGGCGGACGAACTTCGCCAACCCACCCCCCAAGGCTATCGCCCACCCGTTTTTTGGGCATTTTTCGGCAGGGGGGCTTCGGTGCCCCGACCTTCGAGCGCTTATTTTTTGGTGCGGCTGTGCCCGCGGCCTATTTTTGGCACACGGAGGCCCCTCGTAAAGTACCGCCCCATTCCGAGTTCGGCGGACGAACTTCGCCAGCCTCACCCCCCAAGGCTATAGCCCACCCGTTTTTTGGGCATTTTTCCGCAGGGGGTCTTTGCTTGGGCGCCCTGACCTTCGGGCGCTTATTTTTGGGCGTGGCTGCGCCCGCGGCTATTTTTGGCACAAGGAGGCCACTCGCAAAGTCACGCCCCATTCCGAGTCCGGCGGACGAACTTCGCCAGCCCCACCCCCCAAGACTATAGCCCACCCGTTTTTTGGGCATTTTTCCGCAGTGGGGCTTCGGCGCCCCGACGTTCGAGCGCTTATTTTTTGGCACGGCTGTGCCCGCGGCCTATTTTTGGCACACGGAGGCTCCTCGCAAAGTACCGCCCCATTCCGAGTTCGGCGGATGAACTTCGCCAGCCCCACCCCCCAAGTTTGTAGGCCACCTGTTTTTTGGGCATTTTTCCGCAGGGAGGCTTTGCTTCGGCACCCCGACCTTCGGGCGCCTATTTTTGGGCATGACTGTGCCCGCGGCCTATTTTTGGCACACGGAGGCCCCTCGCAAAGTCTCGCCCCATTCCGTGTCCGTCGGACGAACTTCGCCAACCCCACCCCCCAAGGCTATAGCCCACCCGTTTTTTGGGTATTTTTCCCCAGAGGGGCTTTGCTTAGGCGCCCTGACCTTCGGGCACTTATTTTTGGGTGTGGCTGTGCCCGCGGCCTATTTTTGGCACACGGAGGCTCCTCGTAAAGTCCCGCCCCATTCCGAGTTCGGCGGATGAACTTCGTCTGCCCCACCCGCCAAGGTTGTAGCCCACCCGTTTTTTGGGCATTTTTCCGTAGGGAGGCTTTGCTTCGGCACCCCGACCTTCGGGCACTTAATTTTGGGCATGACTGTGCCCGCAGCCAATTTTTGGAACACAGAGGCCCCTCGTAAAGTCTCGCCCCATTCCGTTTCCGGCGGACGAACTTCGCCAGCCCCACCCCCCAAGGCTATAGCCCACCCGTTTTTTTGGCATTTTTCCGCAGGGGGACTGTGGCGTCCCGACCTTCGGGCGCTTATTGTTGGGTTCGGCTGTGCCCGCGGCCTATTTCTGCTACTCGGAGGCCCCTCGCAAAGTCTCGCCCCATTCCGGGTCCGGGGGACGAACATCGCCAGCCCCACCCCCCAAGGCTATAGCCCACCTGTTTTTTTGGCATTTTTCAGCAGGGGGGCTTTGGCATCCCGACCTTCGGACTCTTATTTTTGGGCGCGGCTGTACGTACGGCCTAGTTTTGGAAAATGGAGGCCCCTCGTAAAGTCTCGCCCCATTCCGAGTCCGGCGGACGAACTTCGCCAGCCCCACCCCCCAAGGCTATAGCCCACCCATTTTTTGGAAATTTTTCCACTGGGGGGCTTTGGCGCCCCGACCTTCGGGCGTGTAATTTTGGGTACGGTTGTGCCCGTGGTCTATTTTTTACACACAGAGGACCCTCACAAAGTCTCTCCCCATTCTGAGTCCGGAGGACGAACATCGCCAGCCCCACCCCCCAAGGATATAGCCCGCCCGTTTTTTTGGAATTTTTCAGTAGAGGGGCTTCGGTGCCCCGACCATCAGGCGTGGATGTGCCCGCAGTCCATTTTTGGCACACGGAAGCCCCTCGCAAAGTCTCGCCCCATTCCGAGTCCGGCGGACGAACTTCGCCAGCCCCACCCCCCAAGGCTATAGCCCACCCGTTTTTTGGGCATTTTTCCGCCGGGAGGCTTTGGCGCCCCGACCTTCGGGCGCTTCTTTTTTGGTGAGGATGTGCCCGCGGCCTATTTTTGGTACGCGGAGGCCCCTCGCAAAGTCTCGCCCCATTCCGAGTCCGGCGGACGAACTTCGCCAGCTCCACCCCCCAAGGCTATAGCCCACCCGTTTTTTGGGTATTTTTCCGCAGGGGGCTTTGGCGCCCCGACCTTCGGGCGCTTATTTTTGGGCACGGCTGTGTCCGTGGCCTTGTTTTGGAACACAGAGGACACTCACAAAGTCTCGGCCAATTCCGAGTCCTGCGGACGAACTTCGCCAGCCCCACCCCCCAAGGCTATAGCCCACCGGTTTTTTGGAAATTTTTCCGCAGGGGGGCATTGTCGCCCCAATCTTCGGGTGCTTATTTTTGGATGCGGCTGTGCCCGCCATCTATTTTTGACACACGGAGGCCCCTCACAAAGTCTCGCCCCATTCCGAGTCCGGCGGACGAAGATCGCCAGCCCCACCCCCCAAGGCTATAGCCCACCCATTTTTTTGGCATTTTTCCGCAGGGGGGCTTTGGCGACCCATCCATCGGGCGCTTATTTTTGGGCGCGGCTGTGTCCGCAGCCTATTTTTGGTACACGGAGGCCTCTCGCAAAGTCTCGCTTCATTCCGAGTCCGGCGGACGAACTTCGCCCGCCCAACCCCCAAAGGCTATAGCCCACCCGTTTTTTGGGCATTTTTCGGCAGGGGGGCTTGGGTGCCCCGACCTTGGGGCAATTCATTTTGGGCGCGGCAATGTCCATGGCCTATTTTTGGTACACGGAGGCCCGTCGCAAAGTCTTGCCCCATTCCGACTCCGGCGGACGAACTTCGCCAGCCCCACCTCCCAAGGCTATAGCCCACCCATTTTTTGGGCATTTTTCCGCAGGGGGGCTTTCGCGACCCGACCTTCGAGCACTTATTTTTGGCTCACGGAGGCCCCTCGCAAAGTCCCGCCCCATTCCAAGTTCGGCGGACGAACTTCGCCAGCCCCAACCCCCCAGGCTATAGCCCACCCGTTTTTTGGGTATTTTTCCGCAGGGGGGTTTGGCGCCCCGACCTTCGGGCGCTTATTTTTGGGCATGGCTGTGTCCGTGGCCTTGTTTTGGAACACAGAGGACACTCACAAAGTCTCGGCCAATTCCGAGTCCTGCGGACGAACTTCGCCAGCCCCACCCCCCAAGGGTATAGCCCACCGGTTTTTTGGAAATTTTTCCGCAGGGCGGCATTGTCGCCCCAATCTTCGGGCGCTTATTTTTGGACGCGGCTGTGCCCGCCATCTATTTTGGACACACGGAGGCCCCTCACAAAGTCTCACCCCATTCCGAGTCCGGCGGACGAACTTCGCCAGCCCCAACCCCCCAGGCTATAGCCCACCCGTTTTTTGGGCATTTTTCGGCAGGGGGGCTTTGGCGCCCCGACCTTCGGGCACTTATTTTTGGGTACGGATGTGACCGCGGCCTATTTTTGGCATACGGAGGCCCCTCGCAAAGTCTCGCCCCATTCCGAGTCCGGCGGACGAACTTCGCCAGCCCCAACCCCCCAGGCTATAGCCCACCCGTTTTTTGGGCATTTTTCGGCAGGGGGGCTTTGGCGCCCCGACCTTCGGGCACTTATTTTTGGGTACGGATGTGACCGCGGCCTATTTTTGGCATACGGAGGCCCCTCGCAAAGTCTCGCCCCATTCCGAGTCCGGCGGACGAACTTCGCCAGCCCCAACCCCCCAGGCTATAGCCCACCCGTTTTTTGGGCATTTTTCGGCAGGGGGGCTTTGGCGCCCCGACCTTCGGGCACTTATTTTTGGGTACGGATGTGACCGCGGCCTATTTTTGGCATACGGAGGCCCCTCGCAAAGTCTCGCCCCATTCCGAGTCCGGCGGACGAACTTCGCCAGCCCCAACCCCCCAGGCTATAGCCCACCCGTTTTTTGGGCATTTTTCGGCAGGGGGGCTTTGGCGCCCCGACCTTCGGGCACTTATTTTTGGGTACGGATGTGACCGCGGCCTATTTTTGGCATACGGAGGCCCCTCGCAAAGTCTCGCCCCATTCCGAGTCCGGCGGACGAACTTCGCCAGCCCCAACCCCCCAGGCTATAGCCCACCCGTTTTTTGGGCATTTTTCGGCAGGGGGGCTTTGGCGCCCCGACCTTCGGGCACTTATTTTTGGGTACGGATGTGACCGCGGCCTATTTTTGGCATACGGAGGCCCCTCGCAAAGTCTCGCCCCATTCCGAGTCCGGCGGACGAACTTCGCCAGCCCCAACCCCCCAGGCTATAGCCCACCCGTTTTTTGGGCATTTTTCGGCAGGGGGGCTTTGGCGCCCCGACCTTCGGGCACTTATTTTTGGGTACGGATGTGACCGCGGCCTATTTTTGGCATACGGAGGCCCCTCGCAAAGTCTCGCCCCATTCCGAGTCCGGCGGACGAACTTCGCCAGCCCCAACCCCCCAGGCTATAGCCCACCCGTTTTTTGGGCATTTTTCGGCAGGGGGGCTTTGGCGCCCCGACCTTCGGGCACTTATTTTTGGGTACGGATGTGACCGCGGCCTATTTTTGGCATACGGAGGCCCCTCGCAAAGTCTCGCCCCATTCCGAGTCCGGCGGACGAACTTCGCCAGCCCCAACCCCCCAGGCTATAGCCCACCCGTTTTTTGGGCATTTTTCGGCAGGGGGGCTTTGGCGCCCCGACCTTCGGGCACTTATTTTTGGGTACGGATGTGACCGCGGCCTATTTTTGGCATACGGAGGCCCCTCGCAAAGTCTCGCCCCATTCCGAGTCCGGCGGACGAACTTCGCCAGCCCCAACCCCCCAGGCTATAGCCCACCCGTTTTTTGGGCATTTTTCGGCAGGGGGGCTTTGGCGCCCCGACCTTCGGGCACTTATTTTTGGGTACGGATGTGACCGCGGCCTATTTTTGGCATACGGAGGCCCCTCGCAAAGTCTCGCCCCATTCCGAGTCCGGCGGACGAACTTCGCCAGCCCCAACCCCCCAGGCTATAGCCCACCCGTTTTTTGGGCATTTTTCGGCAGGGGGGCTTTGGTGCCCCGACCTTGGGGCAATTCATTTTGGGCGCGGAAATGTCCATGGCCTATTTTTGGTACACGGAGTCCCCTCGCAAAGTCTCGCCCCATTCCGACTCCGGCGGACGAACTTCGCCAGCCCCACCTCCCAAGGCTATAGCCCACCCATTTTTTGGGCATTTTTCCGCAGGGGGGCTTTCGCGACCCGACCTTCGGGCACTTGTTTTTGGCTCACGGAGGCCCCTCGCAAAGTCCCGCCCCATTCCAAGTTCGGCGGACGAACTTCGCCAGCCCCAACCCCCCAGGCTATAGCCCACCCGTTTTTTGGGTATTTTTCCGCTGGGGGGCTTTGGCGCCCCGACCTTCGGGCAATTATTTTTGGGCGCGGCTGTGCCCGTGGCCTATTTATGGCGCATGGAGGCTCCTCGCAAAGTCTCGTCCCATTCCGAGTCCGGCGGACGAACTGTGCCAGCCCCACCCCTCAAGGCTATAGCCCACCCGTTTTTTGGGCATTTTTCCGCAGGGGGGCTTTGACGCCCCAACCTTCGGGCACTTATTTTTGGGTACGGCTGTGCCCTTGGCTTATTTTTGGCCCATGGAGGCCCCCTGTAAAGTCTCACCCCCTTCCGAGTCCGGCGGATGAACTTCGCCAGCTCCACCCCCCAAGGCTATAGCCCACCCTTTTTTTGGGCAATTTTCTGCGGGGGGGCTTTGCTTTGGTGCCACGACCTTCAGGCTCTTATTTTTGGGCGTGGCTGTGCGCGCGGCCTATTTTTGGCACACGGAGGCCCCTCGTAAAGTCTCGCCCCATTCCGAGTCCGGCGGACGAACTTCGCCGACCCACCCCGCAAGGCTACAGCCCACCCATTTTTTGGGCATTTTTCCGCAGGGGGGCTTTGGCGCCCCGACCTTCGGGCGATTATTTTTGGGTGCGACTCTGCCCGCTGCCTATATTTGGTAAACGGAGGCCCCTCGCAAAGTCTCGCGCATTCCGAGTCCGGAGGACGAACTTCGCCAGCCCCACCCCCGAAGGGTATAGCCCACCCGTTTTTTGGTCATTTTTCCGCAGGGGGGCGTTGGCGCCCCAGCCTTCGGCACTTATTTTTGGGCGCCGCTGTGCCCGAGGCCTATTTTTGTAACATGGAGGCCCCTCGCAAAGTCTCACCCCATTCTGAGTCCGGCTGACGAACTTCGCCAGAGATGTGTATAAGAGACAGACTGTGCCCGCGGCCTATTTTTGGCACATGGAGGCCCCTCGTAAAGTCTCGCCCCATTCCGAGTCGGGCGGATGAACGTCGCCAGCCCCACCCCCGAAGGCCTGTCTCTTATACACATCTTTCGGAGTCCGGCGGACGAACTTCGCCAGCCGCACCCCCCAAGGCTATAGTCCATCCGGTTTTTGGGCATTTTTCCGCAGGGGGACGTTGGCGAGATGTGTATAAGAGACAGACTGTGCCCGCGGCCTATTTTTGGCACATGGAGGCCCCTCGTAAAGTCTCGCCCCATTCCGAGTCGGGCGGATGAACGTCGCCAGCCCCACCCCCGAAGGCCTGTCTCTTATACACATCTTTCGGAGTCCGGCGGACGAACTTCGCCAGCCGCACCCCCCAAGGCTATAGTCCATCCGGTTTTTGGGCATTTTTCCGCAGGGGGACGTTGGCGAGATGTGTATAAGAGACAGACTGTGCCCGCGGCCTATTTTTGGCACATGGAGGCCCCTCGTAAAGTCTCGCCCCATTCCGAGTCGGGCGGATGAACGTCGCCAGCCCCACCCCCGAAGGCCTGTCTCTTATACACATCTTTCGGAGTCCGGCGGACGAACTTCGCCAGCCGCACCCCCCAAGGCTATAGTCCATCCGGTTTTTGGGCATTTTTCCGCAGGGGGACGTTGGCGAGATGTGTATAAGAGACAGACTGTGCCCGCGGCCTATTTTTGGCACATGGAGGCCCCTCGTAAAGTCTCGCCCCATTCCGAGTCGGGCGGATGAACGTCGCCAGCCCCACCCCCGAAGGCCTGTCTCTTATACACATCTTTCGGAGTCCGGCGGACGAACTTCGCCAGCCGCACCCCCCAAGGCTATAGTCCATCCGGTTTTTGGGCATTTTTCCGCAGGGGGACGTTGGCGAGATGTGTATAAGAGACAGACTGTGCCCGCGGCCTATTTTTGGCACATGGAGGCCCCTCGTAAAGTCTCGCCCCATTCCGAGTCGGGCGGATGAACGTCGCCAGCCCCACCCCCGAAGGCCTGTCTCTTATACACATCTTTCGGAGTCCGGCGGACGAACTTCGCCAGCCGCACCCCCCAAGGCTATAGTCCATCCGGTTTTTGGGCATTTTTCCGCAGGGGGACGTTGGCGAGATGTGTATAAGAGACAGACTGTGCCCGCGGCCTATTTTTGGCACATGGAGGCCCCTCGTAAAGTCTCGCCCCATTCCGAGTCGGGCGGATGAACGTCGCCAGCCCCACCCCCGAAGGCCTGTCTCTTATACACATCTTTCGGAGTCCGGCGGACGAACTTCGCCAGCCGCACCCCCCAAGGCTATAGTCCATCCGGTTTTTGGGCATTTTTCCGCAGGGGGACGTTGGCGAGATGTGTATAAGAGACAGACTGTGCCCGCGGCCTATTTTTGGCACATGGAGGCCCCTCGTAAAGTCTCGCCCCATTCCGAGTCGGGCGGATGAACGTCGCCAGCCCCACCCCCGAAGGCCTGTCTCTTATACACATCTTTCGGAGTCCGGCGGACGAACTTCGCCAGCCGCACCCCCCAAGGCTATAGTCCATCCGGTTTTTGGGCATTTTTCCGCAGGGGGACGTTGGCGAGATGTGTATAAGAGACAGACTGTGCCCGCGGCCTATTTTTGGCACATGGAGGCCCCTCGTAAAGTCTCGCCCCATTCCGAGTCGGGCGGATGAACGTCGCCAGCCCCACCCCCGAAGGCCTGTCTCTTATACACATCTTTCGGAGTCCGGCGGACGAACTTCGCCAGCCGCACCCCCCAAGGCTATAGTCCATCCGGTTTTTGGGCATTTTTCCGCAGGGGGACGTTGGCGAGATGTGTATAAGAGACAGACTGTGCCCGCGGCCTATTTTTGGCACATGGAGGCCCCTCGTAAAGTCTCGCCCCATTCCGAGTCGGGCGGATGAACGTCGCCAGCCCCACCCCCGAAGGCCTGTCTCTTATACACATCTTTCGGAGTCCGGCGGACGAACTTCGCCAGCCGCACCCCCCAAGGCTATAGTCCATCCGGTTTTTGGGCATTTTTCCGCAGGGGGACGTTGGCGAGATGTGTATAAGAGACAGACTGTGCCCGCGGCCTATTTTTGGCACATGGAGGCCCCTCGTAAAGTCTCGCCCCATTCCGAGTCGGGCGGATGAACGTCGCCAGCCCCACCCCCGAAGGCCTGTCTCTTATACACATCTTTCGGAGTCCGGCGGACGAACTTCGCCAGCCGCACCCCCCAAGGCTATAGTCCATCCGGTTTTTGGGCATTTTTCCGCAGGGGGACGTTGGCGAGATGTGTATAAGAGACAGACTGTGCCCGCGGCCTATTTTGGGCACACAGAGGCCCCTCACAAAGTCTCGCCCCATTCCGAGTCCGGCGGACGAACTTTGCAGTCCCAACCCCCAAGGCTATGGCCCACGCGCTTTTTGGGCATTTTTCCGCAGGGGGCTTTGGCGCCCCGACCTTCGGGCGCTTACTTTTGGGAGCGGCTGTGCCCGCAGCCTATTTTTGGCACACGGAGGCCCCTTGCAAAGTCTCGCCCCATTCCGAGTCCGGCGGACAAACTTCGCCAGCCCCACCCCCCTAGGCTATAGCCCACCCGTTTTTTGGGCATTTTTCCGCAGGGGGTTTTGACGCCCCGACCTTCGGGCGCTTATTGTTGGGTACTGCTGTGCATGCGGCCTATTTTTGGCCCACGGAGACCCCTCTCAAAGTCTCGTCCCATTCGGAGTCCGGCGGACGAACTTTGCCAGAACCAACCCCCAAGGCTATAGCCCACCCAGTTTTTGGGCATTTTTCCGCAGAGGGGCTTTGGCGCCCCGACCTTCGGGTACGGCTGTGCCCGTCGTCTATTTTTGGCACACGGAGGCCCCTCGCAAAGTCTCGCCCCATTCCGAGTCCGGCGGACGAACTTCGCCAGTCCCACCCCCCAAGGCTATAGCCCATCCGTTTTTTGGGCATTTTTCTACAGGGGGGCTTTGGCGGCCCGTCTTTCGGGCACTTTTTTTTGGGCGCGGCAATGTCCGTAGCCTAATTTTGGCACATGGAGGCCCCTCACAAAGTCTCACCCCATTCCGAGTCCGGCGGACGAACTTCGCCAGCCCCACCCCCGAAGGGTATAGCCCACCCGTTTTTTGGGCATTTTTCCGCAGGGGGGCTTTGGCGCCCCGACCTTCGGGCGATTATTTTTGGGTACGACTCTGCTCGCTGCCTATATTTGGTACATGGAGGCCCCTCGCAAAGTCTCGCCCATTCCGAGTCCGGCGGACGAACTTCGCCAGCCCCACCCCCGAAGGGTATAGCCCACCCGTTTTTTGGGCATTTTTCCGCAGGGGGGCTTTGGCGCCCCGACCTTCGGGCGATTATTTTTGGGTACGACTCTGCTCGCTGCCTATATTTGGTACATGGAGGCCCCTCGCAAAGTCTCGCCCATTCCGAGTCCGGCGGACGAACTTCGCCAGCCCCACCCCCGAAGGGTATAGCCCACCCGTTTTCTGGGCATTTTTCCGCAGGGGGGCGTTGGCGCCCCGGCCTTCGGGAACTTATTTTTGGGCGCGGCTGTGTCCGAGGCCTATTTTTACCACATGGAGGCCCCTCGCAAAGTCTCGCCGCATTCCGAGTCCGGCTGACGAACTTCGCCAGCCCCACCCCCCAAGGCTATAGCCCACCCGTTTTTTGGGCAATTTTCCGCAGGGGGGCTTTGGCGCCTCGACCTTCGGGCGCTTACTTTTGGGAGCGGGAGCGGCTGTACCCACAGCCTATTTTTGGCACACGGAGACCCCTCGCAAAGTCTTGCCCCATTCCGAGTCCGGCGGACAAACTTCGCCAGCCCCACCCCCCTAGGCTATAGCCCACCCGTTTTTTGGGCAATTTTCCGCAGGGGGGCTTTGGCGCCTCGACCTTCGGGCGCTTACTTTTGGGAGCGGGAGCGGCTGTACCCACAGCCTATTTTTGGCACACGGAGACCCCTCGCAAAGTCTTGCCCCATTCCGAGTCCGGCGGACAAACTTCGCCAGCCCCACCCCCCTAGGCTATAGCCCACCCGTTTTTTGGGCATTTTCCGCAGGGGTGCTTTGGCGGCCCGTCCTTCGGGCGCTTGCTTTTGGGAGCGGCTGTGCCCGCAGCCTATTTTTGGCACACGGAGGCCCCCCGCAAAGTCTCGCCCCATTCCGAGTCCGGCGGATAAACTTCACCAGCCCCACCCCCCAAGGCTATAGCCCACCAATTTTTTGGGCATTTTTCTGCAGGGGGGCTTTGGTGCCCCGACTTTCGGGCGCTTTTTGTTGGGCGTGGCTGTGCCCGCGGCCTATTTTTGGCAAACGGAGGCCCCTTGCAAAGTCTCGCCCCATTCCGAGTCCGGCAGACAAACTTCGCCAGCCCCACCCCCCTAGGCTATAGCCCACCCGTTTTTTGGGCATTTTTCCGCAGGGGGGTTTTGACGCCCCGACCTTCGGGCGCTTATTTTTGGGCGCGGCTATGCGCGAAGCCTAATTTTGGCACAAGGAGGCCCCTCGCAAAGTCTCGCCCCATTCTAAGTCTGGCGGACGAACTTCACCAGCCCCTCCCCCCAAGCCTATAGCGCCACCGGTTTTTTGGGCATTTTTCAGCAGGGTGGCTTTGGCGCCCCGTCCTTCGGTCGCTTATTTTTGGTCGCGGCTGTGCCCGCGGCCTATTTTTGGCACAAGGAGGCTCCTCGACAGAGTCTCGTCCCATTCCGAGTCCGGCGGACGGCCAGCCCCTCTCCCCAAGGCTATAGCCCACCGGTTTTTTGGGCTATTTTCCGCAGGGGAGCCTTGGCTCCCCGATCTTCGGGCACTTTTTTTTTGGCGCGGTTGTGCCTGCGGCGTATTTTTGGCACACGGAGGCCCCTCGCAAAGTCTCGTCCCATTCCGAGTCCGGCGGACGAACTTTGCCAGCACCAACCCCCAAGGCTATAGCCCACCCAGTTTTTGGGCATTTTTCTGCAGAGGGGCTTTGGCGCCTCGACCTTGGGGTACGGCTGTGCCCGTCATCTATTTTTGACACACGGAGCCCCCTCGCAAAGTCTCGCCCCATTCCGAGTCCGGCGGACGAACTTCGCCAGTCCCACCCCCCAAGGCTATAGCCCATCCGTTTTTTGGGCATTTTTCCGCAGGGGAGCTTTGGCGGCCCGTCCTTCGGGCACTTTTTTTTGGGCGCGGCAATGCTCGCAGCCTAATTTTGGTACATGGAGGCCCCTCGCAAAGTCTCACCCCATTCCGAGTCCGGCGGACGAACTTCGCCAGTCCCACCCCCCAAGGCTATAGCCCACCCGTTTTTTGGGCATTTTTCTGCAGGGGGGCTTTGGCGGCCCATCCTTCGGGCGCTTGTTTTTGGGCGTGGCTGTGCCCGAGGCCTATTTTTACCACACGGAGGCCCCTCGCAAAGTCTCGCCCCATTCCGAGTAGATGTGTATAAGAGACAGGCCTATTATTGGCACACGGAGGCCCCTCGCAAAGTCTGGCCCCATTCCGAGTCCGGCGGACGAACTTCGCCAGTCCCACCCCCCAAGGCTATAGCCCACCCGTTTTTTGGGGATTTTTCCGCAGGGGGGCTTTGGCGCCCCGTCCATCGGGTGCTTATTTTTAGGCGCTGCTGTGCCCCGGCCTATTTTTGGCTCACGGAGGCCCCTCGCAAAGTCTGGCCCCATTCCGAGTCCGGCGGACAAACTTCGCTAGCCCCACCCCCCAAGGCGGTAGTACACCAGTTTTGTGGGCATTTTTCTGCAGGGGGGCTTTGGCGGCCCATCCTTCGGGCACTTGTTTTTGGGCGCGGCTATGCCCGCAGCCTAATTTTGGCACATGGAGGCCCCTCGCAAAGTCTCGCCCCATTCCGAGTCCGGCGGACAAACTTCGCCAGCCCCACCCCCCAAGGCTATAGCCCACGCGTTTTTTGGGCATTTTTCCGCCGGGGGGCTTTGGCGCCCCATCTTTCGGGCGCTTATTTTTGGGCGCGGCTGTGCCCGCGGCCTATTTTTTGAACACGGAGGCCCCTCGCAAAGTCTCGCCCCATTCTGAGTCCGGCGGACAAACTTCGCCAGCCCCACCCCCGAAGGCTATAGCCCACCCATTTTTTGGGGATTTTTCCACAAGCGGGCTTTGGTACCCCGACTTTTGGGCACTTATTTTTGGGTGCGGCTGTGCCCGCCACCTATTTTTTGCACATGAAGGCCCCTCGCAAAGTCTCCCCCCATTCGGAGTCTGGCGGACGAACTCGCCAGCCCCACCACCCAAGGACCCGTTTTTTGGGCATTTTTCCGCAGGAGGGCTTTGGCGCCCCATCTTTCAGGCGCTTATGTTTGGGCGCGGCAATGCCCGCAGCCTAATTTCGGCACACGGAGGCCACGCACAAAGTCTCGCCCCATTCCGAGTCCGGCGGACGACCCTCGCCAGCCCCCCCCCCCAAGGCTATAGCCACCCGTTTTTTGGGCATTTTTCCGCAGGGGGGCTTTGGCACCCCGACCTTCGGGCGCTTACTTTTGGGCATGGCTGTGCCCGTGGCCTATTTTTGTCACACGGAGGCCCCTCACAAAGTCTCGCCCCATTCCGAGTCCGGCACACGATTTTCGCCAGCCCCACCCTCCAAGGCTATAGCGCACCCGTTTTTGGGGCATTTTTCCGCAGGGGGGTTTGGCGACCCGACCTTTGGGTGCTTACTTTTGGGTGCGGCTGTGCCCCCAACCTATTTTTGGCACATGGAGGCCCCTCGCAAACTCTCGCTCCATTCCGAGTCCGGCGGATGAACTTCGCCAACCCCACCCCCCAAGGCTATAGCCCACTCATTTGTTGCGCATTTTCCCGAAAGGGGGCTTTGGCGCCCCGACCTTCGGGCGCTTATTTTTGGGTGCGCCTGTGCCCACGGCTTATTTTTGGCACACGGAGACTCCTCGTAAAGTCTCAGCCCATTCCGAGTCCAGCGGACGAACTTCACCAGCCCCACCCCCCAAGGCTATAGCCCATCCATTTTTTGGACATTTTTCCACAGGGGGGCTTTGGCGCCCCAGACTTCGGGGGCTTATTTTTCGGTACGGCTGTTCCCGCGGCCCATTTTTGGTACATGGAGGCCCCTCGTAAAGTCTCGCCCCGTTCCAAGTCGGGCGGACATCCTTCGCCCGCCCCACCCCCCAAGGCTATAGCCCCCCGTTTTTTGGGCATTTTTCTGCAGTGGGGTTTTGGCGCCCTGACCTTCGGGCGCTTACTTTTGGGTGCAGTTACGCCCGTGGCCTATTTTGTCACACGGTGGCCCCTCACAAAGTCTCGCCCCATTCCGAGTCCGGCGGACGAACTTCTCGCCGGCCCCACCCCCCAAGGCTATAGCCCCCCATTTTTTGGGCATTTTTCCGCAGGGGTGCTTTGGCGCCCCGACCTTCGGGCACTTGTTTTTGGGTACGGATGTGACTGCAGCCTATTTTTGGCATACGGAGGCCCCTCGGAATGTCTCACCCCATTTCGAGTCCGGCGGACGAACTTCGTCAGCCCCACCCCCCAAGGCTATAGCCCCCCGTTTTTTGGGCATTTTCCCGCAGGGGGGCTTTGGCGCCCCGACCTTCGGGCACTTGTTTTGGGTACGGATGTGACTGCAGCCTATTTTTGGCATACGGAGGCCCCTCGGAATGTCTCCCCCCATTTCGAGTCCGGCGGACAAACTTCGTCCGCCCCACCCCCCAAGGCTATAGCCCCCCGTTTTTTGGGCATTTTTCTGCAGTGGGGCTTTGGCGCCCTGACCTTCGGGCGCTTACTTTTGTGTGCAGCTACGCTCATGGCCTATTTTGGCACACGGAGGCCCCTCACAAAGTCTCGCCCCATTCCGAGTCCGGCGGACGAACTTCGCCAGCCCCACCCCCCAAGGCTATAGCCCCCCGTTTTTTGGGCATTTTTCCGCAGGGGTGCTTTGGCGCCCCGACCTTCGGGCACTTGTTTTTCAGTACGGATGTGGCCGCGGCCTATTTTTGGCATACGGAGTCCCCTCGGAAAGTCTCACCCCATTTCGAGTCCGGCGGACGAACTTCGCCAGCCCCACCCCCCAAGGCTATAGCCCACCCGTTTTTTGGGCATTTTCCCGCAGGGGGGCTTTGGCGCCCCGACCTTCGGGCAATTATTTTTGTACGTGGCTGTGACCGCGGCCTATTTTTAAAACACGGCGGCCCCTCGCAAAGTCTCGCCCCATTCCGAGTCCGGCGGACGAACTTCGCCAGCCCCACCCCCCAAGGCTATAGCCCACCTGTTTTTTGGGCATTTTTCCGCAGGGGTGCTTTGGCGCCCCGACCTTCGGGCATTTATTTTTGGGCGCGGCTGTTACCGCGGCCTATTTTTAGAACACGGCGGCCCGTCGCAAAGTCTCGGCCCATTCCGAGTCCGGCGGACGAACTTCGCCAGCCCCACCCCCCAAGGCTATAGCCCACCCGTTTTTTGGGCATTTTTCCGCAGGGGTGCTTTGGCGCCTCGACCTTCGGGCACTTATAATTGGGTACGGATGTGACCGCGGCCTATTTTTGGTATACGGAGGCCCCTCGGAAAGTCTCACCCCATTCCGAATCCGGCGGACGAACTTCGCCCGCCCCACCCCCCAAGGCTATAGCCCACCTGTTTTTTGGGCATTTTTCTGCAGTGGTGCTTTGGCGCCCTGACCTTCGGGCGCTTATTTCTGGGTGCAGCTGTGCCCGTGGCCTAATTTGGCACACGGAGGCCCCTCACAAAGTCTCGCCCCATTCCGAATCCGGCGGAGATGTGTATAAGAGACAGGGCTATAGCCTTGGGGGGTGAGGCTGGCGAAGTTCGTCCGTCGGACTCGGAATGGGGCGAGACTTTGTGAGGGGCCTCCCGGTGCCAAAATAGGCCACGGGCACAGCTGCACCCAGAAATAAGCGCCCGAAGGTCAGGGCGCCAAAGCCCCACTGCAGAAAAATGCCCAAAAAACGAGATGTGTATAAGAGACAGGGCTATAGCCTTGGGGGGTGAGGCTGGCGAAGTTCGTCCGTCGGACTCGGAATGGGGCGAGACTTTGTGAGGGGCCTCCCGGTGCCAAAATAGGCCACGGGCACAGCTGCACCCAGAAATAAGCGCCCGAAGGTCAGGGCGCCAAAGCCCCACTGCAGAAAAATGCCCAAAAAACGAGATGTGTATAAGAGACAGGGCTATAGCCTTGGGGGGTGAGGCTGGCGAAGTTCGTCCGTCGGACTCGGAATGGGGCGAGACTTTGTGAGGGGCCTCCCGGTGCCAAAATAGGCCACGGGCACAGCTGCACCCAGAAATAAGCGCCCGAAGGTCAGGGCGCCAAAGCCCCACTGCAGAAAAATGCCCAAAAAACGAGATGTGTATAAGAGACAGGGCTATAGCCTTGGGGGGTGAGGCTGGCGAAGTTCGTCCGTCGGACTCGGAATGGGGCGAGACTTTGTGAGGGGCCTCCCGGTGCCAAAATAGGCCACGGGCACAGCTGCACCCAGAAATAAGCGCCCGAAGGTCAGGGCGCCAAAGCCCCACTGCAGAAAAATGCCCAAAAAACGAGATGTGTATAAGAGACAGGGCTATAGCCTTGGGGGGTGAGGCTGGCGAAGTTCGTCCGTCGGACTCGGAATGGGGCGAGACTTTGTGAGGGGCCTCCCGGTGCCAAAATAGGCCACGGGCACAGCTGCACCCAGAAATAAGCGCCCGAAGGTCAGGGCGCCAAAGCCCCACTGCAGAAAAATGCCCAAAAAACGAGATGTGTATAAGAGACAGGGCTATAGCCTTGGGGGGTGAGGCTGGCGAAGTTCGTCCGTCGGACTCGGAATGGGGCGAGACTTTGTGAGGGGCCTCCCGGTGCCAAAATAGGCCACGGGCACAGCTGCACCCAGAAATAAGCGCCCGAAGGTCAGGGCGCCAAAGCCCCACTGCAGAAAAATGCCCAAAAAACGAGATGTGTATAAGAGACAGGGCTATAGCCTTGGGGGGTGAGGCTGGCGAAGTTCGTCCGTCGGACTCGGAATGGGGCGAGACTTTGTGAGGGGCCTCCCGGTGCCAAAATAGGCCACGGGCACAGCTGCACCCAGAAATAAGCGCCCGAAGGTCAGGGCGCCAAAGCCCCACTGCAGAAAAATGCCCAAAAAACGAGATGTGTATAAGAGACAGGGCTATAGCCTTGGGGGGTGAGGCTGGCGAAGTTCGTCCGTCGGACTCGGAATGGGGCGAGACTTTGTGAGGGGCCTCCCGGTGCCAAAATAGGCCACGGGCACAGCTGCACCCAGAAATAAGCGCCCGAAGGTCAGGGCGCCAAAGCCCCACTGCAGAAAAATGCCCAAAAAACGGGTGGGCTATACCCTGTCTCTTATACACATCTCCCACCCCCAAGCCTATAGCCCACCCGTTTTTTGGGAATTTTTCCGCAGGGGTGCTTTGGTTCCCCGACCTTCGGGCACTTATTTTTGGGTACGGATGTGACCGCGGCCTATTTTTGGCATACGGAGGCCCCTCGCAAAGTCTCACCCCATTCCGAGTCCGGCGGACGAACTTCGCCAGCCCCACCCCCATCCCCAAGGCTATAGCCCACCCGTTTTTTAGGCATTTTCCCGCAGGGGGGCTTTGGCGCCCCGACCTTCGGGCATTTATTTGTGGGCGCGGCTGTGACCGCGGCCTATTTTTAGAACACGGCGGCCCCTCGCAAAGTCTCGCCCCATTCCGAGTCCGGCGGACGAACTTCGCCAGCCCGACCCCCCAAGGCTATAGCCCACCCGTTTTTTGGGGACTTTTCCTCAGGGGTGCTTTGGTGCCCTAACCTTCGGGCTTTTATTTTCGGGTGCGGCTGTTACCGCGGCCTATTTTTAGTACACGGCGGCCCGTCGCAAAGTCTGTCTCTTATACACATCTAAGTCCCCAAAAAACGGGTGGGCTATAGCCTTGGGGGGTGGGGCTGGCGAAGGAGATGTGTATAAGAGACAGGCCTTGGGGTGTGGGTTGGCGAAGTTCGTCCCCCGGACTCGGAATGGGGCGAGACTTTGTGAGGGGCGTCCGTGTGACAAAAATAGGCCACGGGCACAGCCATGCCCAAAAGTAAGCGCCCGAAGGTCGGGGTGCCAATGCCCCCCTTCGGAACTATGCCCAAAAAACGGGGGGCTATAGCCTTGGGGGGTGGGGCTGGCGAAGGAGATGTGTATAAGAGACAGGCCTTGGGGTGTGGGTTGGCGAAGTTCGTCCCCCGGACTCGGAATGGGGCGAGACTTTGTGAGGGGCGTCCGTGTGACAAAAATAGGCCACGGGCACAGCCATGCCCAAAAGTAAGCGCCCGAAGGTCGGGGTGCCAATGCCCCCCTTCGGAACTATGCCCAAAAAACGGGGGGCTATAGCCTTGGGGGGTGGGGCTGGCGAAGGAGATGTGTATAAGAGACAGGGTACGGATGTGACCGCGGCCTATTTTTAGTACACGGCGGCTCGTCGCCAAGTCTCGGCCCATTCCGAGTTCGGCGGACGAACTTCGCCAGCCCGACCCCCCAAGGCTATAGCCCACCCGTTTTTTGGGGACTTTTCCTCAGGGGTGCTTTGGTGCCCTGACCTTCGGGCTTTTATTTTCGGGCGCGGCTGTTACCGCGGCCTATTTTTAGTACACGGCGGCTCGTCGCAAAGTCTCAGCCCATTCCGAGTTCGGCGGAAGAACTTCGCCAGCCCTACCCCCCAAGGCTCTAGCCCACCCGTTTTTTGGGCATTTTTCCGCAGGGGTGCTTTGGTGCCCCGACCTTTGGGCACTTATTTTTGGGTACGGATGTGACCGCGGCCTAGTTTTGGCATACGGAGGCCCCTCGCAAAGTCTCACCCCATTCCGAGTCCGTCGGACGAACTTCGCCCGCCCCACCCCCCAAGGCTATAGCCCACCTGTTTTTTGGGCATTTTTCCGCAGTGGGGCTTTGGCGCCCTGACCTTCGGGCGCTTATTTTTGGGCGCAGCTGTGCCCGTGGCCTATTTTTGGCACACGGGGGCCCCTCGTAAGGTCTCGCCCCATTCCGAGTCCGGCGGACGAACATCGCCTGCCGCACCCCCCAAGGCTATAGCCCACCCATTTTTTGGGCATTTTTCCGCAGGGGTGCTTTGGTGCAGATGTGTATAAGAGACAGCCATTCCGAGTCCGGCGGACGAACTTCGCCAGCCCGACCCCCCAAGGCTATAGCCCACCCATTTCTTGGGCATTTTTCCGCAGGGGGGCTTTGGCGCCCCGACCTTCGGGCGCGGCTGTGACCGCGGCCTATTTTTGGCATACGGAGGCCCCTCGCAAAGTCTCACCCCATTTCGAGTTCGGCGGACGAACTTCGCCAGCCCGACCCCCCAAGGCTATAGCCCACCCATTTCTTGGGCATTTTTCCGCAGGGGGGCTTTGGCGCCCCGACCTTCGGGCGCGGCTGTGACCGCGGCCTATTTTTGGCATACGGAGGCCCCTCGCAAAGTCTCACCCCATTTCGAGTTCGGCGGACGAACTTCGCCAGCCCGACCCCCCAAGGCTATAGCCCACCCATTTCTTGGGCATTTTTCCGCAGGGGGGCTTTGGCGCCCCGACCTTCGGGCGCGGCTGTGACCGCGGCCTATTTTTGGCATACGGAGGCCCCTCGCAAAGTCTCACCCCATTTCGAGTTCGGCGGACGAACTTCGCCAGCCCGACCCCCCAAGGCTATAGCCCACCCATTTCTTGGGCATTTTTCCGCAGGGGGGCTTTGGCGCCCCGACCTTCGGGCGCGGCTGTGACCGCGGCCTATTTTTGGCATACGGAGGCCCCTCGCAAAGTCTCACCCCATTTCGAGTTCGGCGGACGAACTTCGCCAGCCCGACCCCCCAAGGCTATAGCCCACCCATTTCTTGGGCATTTTTCCGCAGGGGGGCTTTGGCGCCCCGACCTTCGGGCGCGGCTGTGACCGCGGCCTATTTTTGGCATACGGAGGCCCCTCGCAAAGTCTCACCCCATTTCGAGTTCGGCGGACGAACTTCGCCAGCCCGACCCCCCAAGGCTATAGCCCACCCATTTCTTGGGCATTTTTCCGCAGGGGGGCTTTGGCGCCCCGACCTTCGGGCGCGGCTGTGACCGCGGCCTATTTTTGGCATACGGAGGCCCCTCGCAAAGTCTCACCCCATTTCGAGTTCGGCGGACGAACTTCGCCAGCCCGACCCCCCAAGGCTATAGCCCACCCATTTCTTGGGCATTTTTCCGCAGGGGGGCTTTGGCGCCCCGACCTTCGGGCGCGGCTGTGACCGCGGCCTATTTTTGGCATACGGAGGCCCCTCGCAAAGTCTCACCCCATTTCGAGTTCGGCGGACGAACTTCGCCAGCCCGACCCCCCAAGGCTATAGCCCACCCATTTCTTGGGCATTTTTCCGCAGGGGTGCTTTGGTGCCCCGACCTTCGGGCATTTATTTTTGGGCGCGGCTGTTTCCGCTGCCTATTTTTACAACACGGAGTCCCGTCGCAAAGTCTCGGCCTGCTCCGAGTCCGGCGGACGAACTTCGCCAGTCCCACCCCCACCCCCAAGCCTATAGCCCACCCGTTTTTTGGGCATTTTCCCGCAGGGGGGCTTTGGCGCCCCGACCTTCGGGCATCTATTTTTGGACGCGGCTGTTACCGTGGCCTATTTTTAGTACACGGCGGCCTGTCGCAAAGTCTCGGCCCATTCCGAGTCCGGCGGACGAACTTCGCCAGCCCCACCCCCCAAGGCTATAGCCCACCCGTTTTTTGGGCATTTTTCCGCAGGGGTGCTTTGGCGCCCCGACCTTCGGGCACTTGTTTTTGGGTACGGATGTGACCGCGGCCTATTTTTGGCATAAGGAGGCCCCTCGCAAAGTCTCACCCCATTCCGAGTCCGGCGGACGAACTTCGCCAGCCCCAGCCCCCAAGGCTATAGCCCACCCGTTTTTTGGGCATTTTTCTGCTGTGGGGCTTTGGCGCCCTGACCTTCGGGCGCTTATTTTTGGGTGCATCTGTGCCCGTGGCCTATTTTTGGCACACGGAGGCCCCTCACAAAGTCTCGCCCCATTCCGAGTCCGGCGGACGAACTTCGCCAGCCCCACCCCCCAAGGGTATAGCCCACCCGTTTTTTGGGCATTTTTCCGCAGGGGTGCTTTGGCGCCCCGACCTTCGGGCACTTATTTTTGGGTGCGGATGTGACCGCGGCCTATTTTTACCAAACGGAGGCCCCTCGCAAAGTCTCACCCCATTCCGAGTCCGGCGGACGAACTTCGCCCGCCCCACCCCCAAAGGCTATAGCCCACCCGTTTTTTGGGCATTTTTCCGGAGTGGGGCTTTGGCGCCCTGGCCTTCGGGTGCTTATTTTTCGGCGCGGCTGCACCCGTGGCCTATTTTTCGTACACGGAGGCCCCTCATATGGTCTCGCCCCATTCCGAGTCCGGCGGACGAACTTCGCCAGCCGTACCCCCCAAGGCTATAGCCCACCCGTTTTTCGGGCATTTTTCCGCAGGGGTGCTTTGGTGCCCCGACCTTCGGACACTTATTTTTGGGTACGAATGTGACCGCGGCCTATTTTTGGCATGCGGAGGCCCCTCGGAAAGTCTCACCCCATTCCGAGTTCGGCGGACGAACTTCGCCCGCCCCACCCCCCAAGGCTATAGCCCACCCGTTTTTTGGGCATTTTTCCGGAGTGGGGCTTTGGCGCCCTGGCCTTCGGGTGCTTATTTTTCGGCGCGGCTGCACCCGTGGCCTATTTTTCGTACACGGAGGCCCCTCATATGGTCTCGCCCCATTCCGAGTCCGGCGGACGAACTTCGCCAGCCGTACCCCCCAAGGCTATAGCCCACCCGTTTTTCGGGCATTTTTCCGCAGGGGTGCTTTGGTGCCCCGACCTTCGGACACTATTTTTGGGTACGGATGTGACCGTGGCCTATTTTTGGCATACGGAGGCCCTTCGCAAAGTCTCACCCCATTCCGAGTCCGGCGGACGAACTTCGCCTGCCCCACCCCCAAGGCTATAGCCCACCCGTTTTTTGGGCATTTTCCGCAGTGGGGCTTTGGCGCCCTGATCTTCGGGCGCTTATTTTTGGGTTCAGCTGTGCCTACGGCCTATTTTTGGCACATGGAGGGCCCTCGTAAAGTCTCTCCCCATTCCGAGTCCGGCGGACGAACTTCGCCTGCCCCACACCCCAAGGCTATACCAACCCGTTTTTCGGGCATTTTTCCGCAGGGGGGCTTTGGCGCCCCGACCTTCGGGAGCCCATTTTTGTTCGCGGCTGTGCCCGCGGCCTAGTTTTGGCACACGGACGCCCCTCGTAAAGTCTTACCCGATTCCGAGTCCAGCGGACGAAGTTCGCCAGACCCACCCCACAAGGCTATAGCCCACCCGTTTTTTAGGCATTTTTCCGCAGGGGGGCTTTGGCGCCCCGACCTTTGGGTGCCTATTTTTGTGCGGGCTGTGACCGCGGCCTATTTTTGGCACACGGAGGCCCCTCGGAAAGTCTCCCCCATTCCGTGTCCGGCAGACGAACTTCGCCAGCCCCAACCCCAAGGCTATTGCCCACCCGTTTTTTGGTCATTTTTCCGCAGGGGCACTTTGGCGCCCTGACCTTCGGGTGCTTATTTTTGGGCGCGGCTGTGCCCACGGCCTATTTTTGGCACACGGAGTCCCCTCGCAAAGTCTCCCCCCTTTCCGAGTCTGGCGGACGAACTTCGCCGGCCGGACCCCCCAAGGCTATAGCCCACCCGTTTTTTGTGCATTTTTCCGCAGGGGGGATTTGGCACCCCGACCTTTGGGCGCTTATTTTTGCGCGCGGCTGTGACCGCGACCTATTTTTGGCACACGGAACCCCTCGTAAAGTCACGCCCCATTCCGTGTCCGGCTGACGAACATCGCCGGCCACACCCCCCAAGGCTATAGCCCACCCATTTTTTGGGCATTTTTCCGCAGGGGGGCTTTGGCGCCCCGACCTTCGGGCGCTTATTTTTGGGCGCGGCTGTATCCGCGGCCTATTTTTGGCACACGGCGGACCCTCGTAAAGTCTCTCCCCATTCCGAGCCTGGCGGACGAACTTCGCCCGCCCCACTTCCCAACGCTATAGCCCACCCGTTTTTTGGGCATTTTTCCGCAGGGGGCTTCGGTGCCCCGCCCTTCGGGCGCTTATTTTTGGGCGCGGCTGTATCCGCGGCCTATTTTTGGCACACGGCGGCCCCTCGTAAAGTCTCGCCCCATTCCGAGTTCGTCAGCCGGACTCGGAATGGGGCGAGACTTTACGAGGGGCCTCCGTGTGATAAAAATAGGCCGCGGATACAGCCGCGCCCAAAAATAAGCGCCCGAAGGGCGGGGCACCGAAGCCCCCGGCGGAAAAATGCCCAAAAAGCGGGTGGGCTATAGCGTTGGGAAGTGGGGCGGGCGAGATGTGTATAAGAGACAGCCCCCAAGGCTATAGCCCACCCGTTTTTTGGACATTTTTCCTCAGGGGGGATTTGGCACCCCGACCATCGGGCACTTATTTTTGGGCACGGCATTGCCCACGGCCTATTTTTGGCACATAGAGGGCTCTCGTAAAGTCTCGTCCCATTCCGAGTCCGACGGACGAACTTCTCGAGCCCCACTCCGCAAGGCTATAGCCCACCCGTTTTTTGGGCATTTTTCCGCGGGGGGGCTTTGGCTCCCCGACCTTTGGGCGCTTACTTTCGGGCACGGCTGTGCCCGCAGCCTTATTTTTTGCACACGGAGGCCCCTCGCAAAGTCTCGCCACATTCTGAGTCCGGCGGACGAACTTCGCCAGCCCCACCTCCCATGGTTATAGCCCACCCGTTTTTTTGGCATTTTTCCGCATGGAGGCTTTGGCGCCCCGGCCTTCGGGCTTTTATTTTTGGGCGCGCTTGGGTCCGGACCCTATTTTTGCCACTCGGAGGCCCCTCGAAAAGTCTCGCCCCTTTCCGAGGACGGCGGACGAACTTCGCCAGCCCCACCCCCCAAGGCTATAGCCCACCCATTTTTTGGGCATTTTTCCGCAGGGGGGTTTGCCACCCCGACCTTTGCGCGCTTATTTTTGGGCACGGCTGTACCCGGGGCCTATTTTTGTAACACGGAGGCCCCTCACAAAGTCTCGCCCCATTCCGAGTCCAGCGGACGAACTTCACCAGCCCCACCCCCCAAGGCTATGGCCCGCCCGTTTTTTTGGCATTTTTTCGCAGGGGGGCTTTGGGGCCCCAACCTTCGGCGGCTTATTGTTTGGTATGGCTGTGTCCGCGACCTATTCTTGGCACACGGAGGACCCTCGAAAAGTCTCACCCCATTCCGAGTCCGACGGACGAACTTCGCTAGCCCCACCCCCCAAGGCTAAAGCCCACCCGTTTTTTGGGCATTTTTCCGCAGTGGGGCTTTGACACCCCGACCGTCGGGCTCTTATTTTTGGGTACGGCAGTGTCCGCGGCCTATTTTTGGCACATGGAGGCGCCTCGCAAAGTCCCCCCACATTCCGTGTCCGGCGGACGAACTTCGCCAGCCCCACCCCCCAAGGCTATAGCCCACCCATTTTTTGGGCATTTTTCCACAGGCGGGCTTTGGCGCCCCTACCTTCGGGTGCTTATTTTTGGGCGTGGCTGTGCCGTCAGCCTATTTTTGGCACACGGAGGCTCCTCGCAAAGTATAGCCCCATTCCGAGTCCGGCGGACGAACTTCGCCAGCCCCAACCCCCAAGGGTATAGCTCACCCGTTTTTTGGGCATTTTTCCGCAGGGGGGCTTTGGCGCCCCGACCTTCGGGCGCTTATTTTTGGGCGCAGCTGTGTCCGTGGCTAAGTTTTGGCACACAGAGGGCCCTCGAAAAGTCTCGCCCTATTCTGAGTCCGGCGGACGAACTTCGCCAGCCCCACCCCCCAAGGCTATAGCCCACCCGTTTTTTGGGCATAGTTCCGCAGGGGGGCATTGGCGCCCCGACCTTCGGGCGCTTATTTTTGGGCGCAGCTGTGTCCGTGGCTAAGTTTTGGCACACGGAGGCCCCTCACAAAGTCTCGCCCCATTCCGAGTCCGGCGGACGAACTTCGCCCGCCCCACCCCCCAAGGCTATAGCCCACCCGTTTTTTGGGCATAGTTCCGCAGGGGGGCATTGGCGCCCCGACCTTCGGGCGCTTATTTTTGGGCGCAGCTGTGTCCGTGGCTAAGTTTTGGCACACGGAGGCCCCTCACAAAGTCTCGCCCCATTCCGAGTCCGGCGGACGAACTTCGCCCGCCCCACCCCCCAAGGCTATAGCCCACCCGTTTTTTGGGCATAGTTCCGCAGGGGGGCATTGGCGCCCCGACCTTCGGGCGCTTATTTTTGGGCGCAGCTGTGTCCGTGGCTAAGTTTTGGCACACGGAGGCCCCTCACAAAGTCTCGCCCCATTCCGAGTCCGGCGGACGAACTTCGCCCGCCCCACCCCCCAAGGCTATAGCCCACCCGTTTTTTGGGCATAGTTCCGCAGGGGGGCATTGGCGCCCCGACCTTCGGGCGCTTATTTTTGGGCGCAGCTGTGTCCGTGGCTAAGTTTTGGCACACGGAGGCCCCTCACAAAGTCTCGCCCCATTCCGAGTCCGGCGGACGAACTTCGCCCGCCCCACCCCCCAAGGCTATAGCCCACCCGTTTTTTGGGCATAGTTCCGCAGGGGGGCATTGGCGCCCCGACCTTCGGGCGCTTATTTTTGGGCGCAGCTGTGTCCGTGGCTAAGTTTTGGCACACGGAGGCCCCTCACAAAGTCTCGCCCCATTCCGAGTCCGGCGGACGAACTTCGCCCGCCCCACCCCCCAAGGCTATAGCCCACCCGTTTTTTGGGCATAGTTCCGCAGGGGGGCATTGGCGCCCCGACCTTCGGGCGCTTATTTTTGGGCGCAGCTGTGTCCGTGGCTAAGTTTTGGCACACGGAGGCCCCTCACAAAGTCTCGCCCCATTCCGAGTCCGGCGGACGAACTTCGCCCGCCCCACCCCCCAAGGCTATAGCCCACCCGTTTTTTGGGCATAGTTCCGCAGGGGGGCATTGGCGCCCCGACCTTCGGGCGCTTATTTTTGGGCGCAGCTGTGTCCGTGGCTAAGTTTTGGCACACGGAGGCCCCTCACAAAGTCTCGCCCCATTCCGAGTCCGGCGGACGAACTTCGCCCGCCCCACCCCCCAAGGCTATAGCCCACCCGTTTTTTGGGCATAGTTCCGCAGGGGGGCATTGGCGCCCCGACCTTCGGGCGCTTATTTTTGGGCGCAGCTGTGTCCGTGGCTAAGTTTTGGCACACGGAGGCCCCTCACAAAGTCTCGCCCCATTCCGAGTCCGGCGGACGAACTTCGCCCGCCCCACCCCCCAAGGCTATAGCCCACCCGTTTTTTGGGCATAGTTCCGCAGGGGGGCATTGGCGCCCCGACCTTCGGGCGCTTATTTTTGGGCGCAGCTGTGTCCGTGGCTAAGTTTTGGCACACGGAGGCCCCTCACAAAGTCTCGCCCCATTCCGAGTCCGGCGGACGAACTTCGCCCGCCCCACCCCCCAAGGCTATAGCCCACCCGTTTTTTGGGCATAGTTCCGCAGGGGGGCATTGGCGCCCCGACCTTCGGGCGCTTATTTTTGGGCGCAGCTGTGTCCGTGGCTAAGTTTTGGCACACGGAGGCCCCTCACAAAGTCTCGCCCCATTCCGAGTCCGGCGGACGAACTTCGCCCGCCCCACCCCCCAAGGCTATAGCCCACCCGTTTTTTGGGCATAGTTCCGCAGGGGGGCATTGGCGCCCCGACCTTCGGGCGCTTATTTTTGGGCGCAGCTGTGTCCGTGGCTAAGTTTTGGCACACGGAGGCCCCTCACAAAGTCTCGCCCCATTCCGAGTCCGGCGGACGAACTTCGCCCGCCCCACCCCCCAAGGCTATAGCCCACCCGTTTTTTGGGCATAGTTCCGCAGGGGGGCATTGGCGCCCCGACCTTCGGGCGCTTATTTTTGGGCGCAGCTGTGTCCGTGGCTAAGTTTTGGCACACGGAGGCCCCTCACAAAGTCTCGCCCCATTCCGAGTCCGGCGGACGAACTTCGCCCGCCCCACCCCCCAAGGCTATAGCCCACCCGTTTTTTGGGCATTTTTATGCAGGGGGGCTTTGGCGCCCTGAGCTTCGGGTGCTTATTTTTGGGCGTGGCTGGGCCCGTGGCCTATTTTTGGTACATGGAGGCCCCTCGTAAAGTATAGCCCCATTCCGAGTCCGGCGGACGAACTTCGCCAGCCCCACCCCCCAAGGCTATAGCCCACCCGTTTTTTGGGCATTTTTCCGAAGGGGGGCATTGGCGTCCCGACCTTCGGGGGCTTATTTTTTGGGTACGACTGTGCCCGCGGCTAATTTTTGGCACATGGAGGGCCCTCGCAAAGTCTCACCCCATTCCGAGTCCGGCGGACAAACTTCGGCAGCCCCACCCCCCAAGGATATATCACACCCGTTTTTTGGGCGTTTTTCTGCAGGGGGCTTTGGCGCCCCAACCTTCGGGCGCTTATTTTTTGCCGCGGCTGTTTCCGCGGCCTATTTTTGGCAAACATAGGCCCCTCGCAAAGTCTCGACCCATTCCGAGTCCGGCGGACAAACTTCGGCAGCCCCACCCCCCAAGGCTATAGCCCACCCGTTTTTTGGGCTTTTTTCCGCAGGGGGGCTTTGGCGCCCCGACCTTCGGGCGCTTATTTTT
>MKYO02025937.1:117978-132195 GCA_002013955.2 Citrus medica | reverse complement strand
TCCGGCGGACGAACATCGCCAGCCCCACCCCCCAAGGCTATAGCCCACCCGTTTTTTGGGCATTTTTCCGCAGGGGGGCTTTGGCGCCCCGACCTTCGGGCACTTATTTTTGGGCGCGGCTGTGTCCACGGCCTATTTTTGGCACATGGAGGCCCGTCGTAAAGTCTCGCCCCATTCTGAGTTTGGCGGACGATCATCGCCAGCCCAACCCCCCAAGGCTATAGCCCACCCGTTTTTTGGGCATTTCTCCGCAGGGGCGCTTGGGCGCCCCAACGGTCGGGCGCTTATTTTTGGGCTCGGCTATGCCAACGGCCTATTTTTACCACATGGAGACCCCTCGCAAAGTCTAACCCCATTCCGAGTCCGGCGGACGAACATCGCCAGCCCCACCCCCCAAGGCTATTGCCCACCCGTACTTTGGCGCCCCAATGGTCGGGCACTTATTTTTGGGTGTGGCTGTGCCCGCGGCCTATTTTTGGCACACGGAAGCCCCTCACAAAGTCTCGCCCCATTCCGAGTCCGGCGGACGAACTTCGCCAACCCCACCCCCCAAGGCTAGCCAACCCATTTTTTGGGCATTTTTCCACGGGGGGGGCTTTGACGCCCCGACCTTTGGGCGCTTATTTTTGGAAGCGGCTGTGCCCACGGCCTATTTCTGGCACACTGAGGCCCCGAGTAAAGTCTCGCCCCATTCTGAGTCCGGCGGACGAACTTTGCAAGACCCACCCCCCAAGGCTATAGCCCACCCCTTTTTAGAGCATTTTTCCGCAGGAGGGCTTTGGCGCCCCGACCTTCGGGTGTTTATTTTTGGACGCGGCTGTTCAAGCGGGCTATTTTTGATACACGAAAGCCCCTCGCAAAGTCTCGTCCCATTCCGAGTCCGGCGGACGAACTTCGCCAGCCCTACCCCCCAAGGCTATAGCCCACCCGTTTTTTGGGCATTTTTCCGCAGGGGGGCTTTGGTGCCCCGACCTTCGGATGCTTATTTTTGGGCTCGTCTGTGCCCGTAGCCTATTTTTGGCACACGGAGGCCCCTCACAAAGTCTCACCCCATTCCGAGTCTGGCGGCCAAACTTCGCCAGCCCCACCCCCCAAGGCTATAGCCCCCCGTTTTTTGGGCATTTTTCCACTGGGGCGCGGCTATGTCCGTGGCCTATTTTTGGCACATGGAGGCCCCAGGAAAAGTCTAGCGCCATTCCAAGTCCGGCGGACAAAATTCGCCAGCCCCACCCCCCAAGGCTATAGCCCACCCGTTTTTTGTGCATTTTTCCGTATTGGGGCATTGGCACCCCGACCTTCGGGCGTTTATTTTTGGGCGCGGCTGTGCCGGCGCCCTGTTTTTGGCTCCCGGAGGCCCCTCGCAAAGTCTCGCCCCATTCCGAGTCTTGCGGACGAACTTCTCCAGCCCCACCCCCCAAGGCTAGCCCACCCGTTTTTTGGGCATTTTTCCGCAGGGGGGCTTTGGTGCCCCGACCTTCGTGTGCTTATTTTTGGGCGCGGCTGTGCCCGCGGCCTATTTCTAGCACACGGACACCCCTCGTAAAGTCTCACCCCATTTTAAGTCCGGCGTACGAACTTCGCTAGCCCCACCCCCCAAGGCTATAGCCCACCCGTTTTTTGGGCATTTTTCCGCAGGAGGGCTTTGGCGCCGCAAACTTTGGGAGCTTATTTTTGGGCGCGGCTGTGCCCGCGGCCTATTTTTGGCACACAGAGGCCCCTCACAACGTCTTGTCCCATTCCGAGTCCGGCGGACGAACTTCGCCAGCCCCCCCACCCCAAGGCTAGCCCACCCATGTTTTGGGCATTTTTCCGCTGGGGGGCTTTGGCGCCCCGACCTTCGGGTGCTTATTTTTGGACGCGGCTGCTCCAGCGGCCTCTTTTTGGTACACGGAAGCCCCTCGCAAAATCTAGCCCCATTCCGAGTCCGGCGGACGAACTTCGCCAGCCCCACCCCCCAAGGCTATAGCCCACCCGTTTTTGGGCATTTTTCCGCAGGGGGGCTTTGGCGCCCCGACCTTCGGGCGCTTATTTTTGGGCTCGGCTGTGCCCGTGGCCTATTTTTGGCACACGGAGGCCCCTCACAAAGTCTCACCCATTCCAAGTCCAGCGGCCGAACTTCGCCAGCCCCACCCCCCAAGGCTATAGCCCACCTATTTTTTGGGCATTTTTCCGCAGGGGGGCTTTGGCGCCCCGACCTTCGGGCATTTATTTTTCGGTGGGGCTACGTCCACGGCCTATTTTTGGGACACGGACTCCCATCACAAAGTTTCGCCCCATTCTGAGTCTGGCAGACGAACTTCGCTAGCCCCACCCCCCAAGGCAATAGCCCACCCATTTTTGGCCAATTTTCCGCAGTGGGACTTTGGGGCCCCGACCTTCGGGCGCTTATTTTCGGGCACGGCTGTGCCCGCAGCCAATTTTTATCACACGGAGGCCCCTCGCAAAGGGTCGCCCCATTTTTCCGTATTTTGGGCATTTTTCCACTGGGGGGCTTTGGCGCCCCGACCTGCGGGCGCTTATTTTTTGGCGCGGCTGTTCCCGCGACCTATTTTTGGCACACGGAGGCCCCTCACAAAGGGTCGCCCCATTTCGAGTCCGGCGGACGAACTTTGCCAGCCCCACCCCCCAAGGCTAGAGCCCACCCGATTTTGGGCAATTTTCCGCAGGGGGACTTTGGAGCCCTGACCTTTGGGAGTTTATTTTTGGGCGCGGCTGTGCCCACGGCCAATTTTTATCACACGGAGGCCCCTCACAAAGGGTCGCCCCATTTCGAGTCCGGCGGACGAACTTCGCCGGCCCCACCCCCTAAGAGATGTGTATAAGAGACAGGGGCCTATTTTTGGCTCACGGAGGCCCCTCACAAAGGGTCGCCCCATTTCGAGTCCGGCGGACGAACTTCGCCGGCCCCACCCCCTAAGAGATGTGTATAAGAGACAGGGGCCTATTTTTGGCTCACGGAGGCCCCTCACAAAGGGTCGCCCCATTTCGAGTCCGGCGGACGAACTTCGCCGGCCCCACCCCCTAAGAGATGTGTATAAGAGACAGGGGCCTATTTTTGGCTCACGGAGGCCCCTCACAAAGGGTCGCCCCATTTCGAGTCCGGCGGACGAACTTCGCCGGCCCCACCCCCTAAGAGATGTGTATAAGAGACAGGGGCCTATTTTTGGCTCACGGAGGCCCCTCACAAAGGGTCGCCCCATTTCGAGTCCGGCGGACGAACTTCGCCGGCCCCACCCCCTAAGAGATGTGTATAAGAGACAGGGGCCTATTTTTGGCTCACGGAGGCCCCTCACAAAGGGTCGCCCCATTTCGAGTCCGGCGGACGAACTTCGCCGGCCCCACCCCCTAAGAGATGTGTATAAGAGACAGGGGCCTATTTTTGGCTCACGGAGGCCCCTCACAAAGGGTCGCCCCATTTCGAGTCCGGCGGACGAACTTCGCCGGCCCCACCCCCTAAGAGATGTGTATAAGAGACAGGGGCCTATTTTTGGCTCACGGAGGCCCCTCACAAAGGGTCGCCCCATTTCGAGTCCGGCGGACGAACTTCGCCGGCCCCACCCCCTAAGAGATGTGTATAAGAGACAGGGGCCTATTTTTGGCTCACGGAGGCCCCTCACAAAGGGTCGCCCCATTTCGAGTCCGGCGGACGAACTTCGCCGGCCCCACCCCCTAAGAGATGTGTATAAGAGACAGGGGCCTATTTTTGGCTCACGGAGGCCCCTCACAAAGGGTCGCCCCATTTCGAGTCCGGCGGACGAACTTCGCCGGCCCCACCCCCTAAGAGATGTGTATAAGAGACAGGGGCCTATTTTTGGCTCACGGAGGCCCCTCACAAAGGGTCGCCCCATTTCGAGTCCGGCGGACGAACTTCGCCGGCCCCACCCCCTAAGAGATGTGTATAAGAGACAGGGGCCTATTTTTGGCTCACGGAGGCCCCTCACAAAGGGTCGCCCCATTTCGAGTCCGGCGGACGAACTTTGCCAGCCCCACCCCCAAAGGCTATAGCCAACCCCTTTTTTGGGCATTTTTCCGCTGGGGGGCTTTGGCGCCCCAACCTTCGGGCGTTTATTTTTGGGTGGGGCTGTGTGCGCGGCCTATTTTTTGCACACGGAGTCCCATCGCAAAGTCTCGCCCCATTCCGAGTCCGGCGGACAAACTTCGCCAGCCCCACCCCCCAAGGCTATAGCCCACCTGATTTTGGGCAATTTTCCGCAGGGGGACTTTGGAGCCCTGACCTTCGGGCGTTTATTTTTTGGCGCGGCTGTGCCCAAGGCCTATTTTTATCACATGGAGGCCGCTCGCAAAGTGTTGCCCCATTCCGAGTCCGGCGGACGAACTTTGCCAGCCCCACCCCCCAAGGCTATAGCCCACCCATTTTTTGGGCATTTTTCAGCAAGGGGGCTTTCGCACCCCGACCTTTGGATGCGACTGTACCCGGGGCCTATTTTTGGTACACGGAGGCCCCTCGCAAAGTCTCACCCCATTCCGAGTCCAGCGGACGAACGTCGCCATACCCACCCCCCAACGATATTGCCCACCCGTTTTTGGGCAATTTTTCCGCAGGGGGGCTCTGGCGCCCAGACCTTCGTGCGCTTATTTTCGGGCTCGGCTGTGCCCGCGGCCTATTTTTGGCACACGGAGGCCCCTCGCAAAGTCTCACCCCATTCCGAGTCCGGCGGACGAACTTCGGCAGCCCCACCCCCCAAGGCTATAGCCCACCCATTTTTTGGGCATTTTTCCGCAGGGGGTTGTGCGGCCCGACCTTCGGGCACTTATTTTTGGGCGCGACTGTGCCCACGGCCAATTTTTGGCACACGGAGGCCCCTCGCAAAGTCTCGTCCCATTTTGAGTCCGGCGGACGAACTTCGGCAGCCCCACCCCCCAAGGCTATAGCCCACCCGTTTTTTGGGCAATTTTCCGCAGGGGGGCTTTGGCGCCCCGACCTTCGGGTGCTTAAGATGTGTATAAGAGACAGCACGGAGGCCCCTCGCAAAGTCTCGTCCCATTTTGAGTCCGGCGGACGAACTTCGGCAGCCCCACCCCCCAAGGCTATAGCCCACCCGTTTTTTGGGCAATTTTCCGCAGGGGGGCTTTGGCGCCCCGACCTTCGGGCACTTATTTCTGGGCACTGCTGTGCGCGCGGCTTATTTTTGACACACGGAGGCCCCTCGCAAAGTCTCGTCCCATTTTGAGTCCGGCGGACGAACTTCGCCAGCCCTACCCCCAAAGGCCTGTCTCTTATACACATCTCGGCTGTGCCCGCGGCCTATTTTTGGCACACGGAGTCCCCTCGCAAAGGCCTGTCTCTTATACACATCTCGGCTGTGCCCGCGGCCTATTTTTGGCACACGGAGTCCCCTCGCAAAGGCCTGTCTCTTATACACATCTCGGCTGTGCCCGCGGCCTATTTTTGGCACACGGAGTCCCCTCGCAAAGGCCTGTCTCTTATACACATCTCGGCTGTGCCCGCGGCCTATTTTTGGCACACGGAGTCCCCTCGCAAAGGCCTGTCTCTTATACACATCTCGGCTGTGCCCGCGGCCTATTTTTGGCACACGGAGTCCCCTCGCAAAGGCCTGTCTCTTATACACATCTCGGCTGTGCCCGCGGCCTATTTTTGGCACACGGAGTCCCCTCGCAAAGGCCTGTCTCTTATACACATCTCGGCTGTGCCCGCGGCCTATTTTTGGCACACGGAGTCCCCTCGCAAAGGCCTGTCTCTTATACACATCTCGGCTGTGCCCGCGGCCTATTTTTGGCACACGGAGTCCCCTCGCAAAGGCCTGTCTCTTATACACATCTCGGCTGTGCCCGCGGCCTATTTTTGGCACACGGAGTCCCCTCGCAAAGGCCTGTCTCTTATACACATCTCGGCTGTGCCCGCGGCCTATTTTTGGCACACGGAGTCCCCTCGCAAAGGCCTGTCTCTTATACACATCTCGGCTGTGCCCGCGGCCTATTTTTGGCACACGGAGTCCCCTCGCAAAGGCCTGTCTCTTATACACATCTCGGCTGTGCCCGCGGCCTATTTTTGGCACACGGAGGCCCCTCGCAAAGTCTCGCCCCATTCCGAGTCCCGCGGACGAACTTCGCTAGCCCCACCCCCTAAGGCTATAGCTCACCCGTTTTTTGAGCATTTTTCTGCAGGGAGGCTTTGGCGCCCCGACCTTCGGGCACTTATTTTTGGGTGAAACTGTGCCCACGGCCTATTTTTGGCACCCAGAGGCCCCTCGGAAAGCCTCGCCCCATTCCAAGTCCCGCGGACGAACTTCGCTAGCCCCACCCCCTAAGGCTATAGCTCACCTGTTTTTTGGGCATTTTTCGGCAGGGAGGGTTTGGCGCCCCGACGTTCGGGTACTTATTTTTGGGTGCGACTGTGCCTGCGGCCTATTTTTGGCACCCGGAGGCCCCTCGTAAAGTCTCACCCCATTCCGAGTCCGGCAGACGAACTTCGCCAGCCCCACCCCCCAAGGTTATAGTCCACGCGTTTTTTGGGCATTTTTCCGCAGGGGGCTTTGGCGCCCTGACCTTTGGGTGCTTATTTATGGGCGCGGCTGTGCCCGCGATGTATTTGTGGAACACGGAGGCCCCGCACAAAGACTCGCCCCATTCCGAATCCGGCGGATGAACTTCGCCAGCCCCACCCCCCAAGGCTACAGCCCACCCGTTTTTTGGGCATTTTTCTGCGGGGGGGCTATGGCGCCCCGACTGTCGGGTGCTTATTTTTGGGCGTGGCTACGTCCACGGCCTATTTTTGGCACTTGGAGGCCCCTCGCAAAGTCTCGTCCCATTTCGAGTCCGGCGAACGAACATCGCCAGCCCCACCCCCCAAGGCTATAGGCCACCCGTTTTTTGGGCATTTTTCCGCAGGCGGACTTTGGCGCCCTGACCTTCGCATGATTATTTTTGGGCGCGGCTGTACCCGCGGCCTATTTTTGGCACACGGAGGCCCCTCGCAAAGTCACACCCCATTACGAGTCAGGTAGACGAACATCGCCAGCCCCACCTCCTAAGGCTATAGCTCACCCCTTTTTTGGGCATTTTTCCGCAGGGAGGTTTTGGCGCCCCGACCTTCGGGCACTTATTTTTGTGTCCGACTGTGCCCGTGGCCTATTTTTGGCACCCAGAGGCCCCTCGCAAAGTTTCGCTCCATTCCGAGTCCGGCGGACGAACTTCGCCAGCCCCACCCCCCAAGGTTATAGTCGACCCGTTTTTTGGGCTTTTTTCCGCTGGGGGGCTTTGGCGCCCCGACCTTCGGGTGCTTATTTATGGGCGCGGTTGTGCCCCATTCCGAGTCCGGCGGATGAACTTCGCCAGCCCCACCCCCCAAGGCTACAGCCCACCATTTTTTGGGCATTTTTCCGCAGGGGGGCTTTGGCGCCCCGTCCTTCGGGTGCTTATTTTTGGGCGCGGCTGTGCCCGTGGCCTATTTTTGGCTCACGGAGGCCCCTCGCTATGTATCGCCACAATCCGAGTCCGGCGGATGAACTTCGCCGGCCCCACCCCCTAAGGCTCTAGCTCACCCATTTTTTGGGCATTTTTCCGCAGGGCGGCTTTGGCGCCCCGACCTTCGGGCGCTTATTTTTGGGCGCGGCGGTGCCCGCGGCCTATTTTTGGTACATGGAGCCCTTCGCAAAGTCTCGCCACATTCCGAGTCCGGCGGACGAACTTCGCCAGCTCCACCCCCCAAGGCTATAGCCCACCCGTTTCTTGGCCATTTTTCCGTAGGGGGGCTTTCGCGCCCCGACCTTCGGGCGCTTATTTTTGGGCGTGGCTGTGCCCGCGGCCTATTTTTGGCACACGGAGGCCCGTCACAAAGTCTCGCCCCATTCCGAGTCCGGCGGACGAACTTCGCCATCCCCATCCCCCAAGGCTATAGCCCTCCCGTTTTTTGGACATTTTTTCGCAGGGGGCTTTGGCGCCCCAACCTTTGGGTGCTTATTTTTGGGTGCAGCTGTGCAAACAGCCTATTTTTGGCACACGGAGTCCCCTCACAAAGTCTCACCCAATTCCGAGTCCAGCGGACAAACTTTGCCAGCTCCATCCCCAAGGCTATAGCCCACCCGTTTTTTGGGCATTTTTCCGCAGGGGGGCTTTGGCGCCCTGTCCTTCGGGGGCTTATTTTTGGGTGCAGCTGTGCAAACAGCCTATTTTTGGCACACGGAGTCCCCTCACAAAGTCTCACCCAATTCCGAGTCCAGCGGACAAACTTTGCCAGCTCCATCCCCAAGGCTATAGCCCACCCGTTTTTTGGGGATTTTTCCGCAGGGGGCTTTGACGCCCCGACCTGCGGGTGCGGCGGTGTCCGCGGCCTATTTTTGGCACACGGAGGCCCCTCGCAAAGTCTCGTCCCATTCCGAGTCCGGCGGACGAACAACGCCGGTCCCACCCCCCAATGCTACAGCCCACCCATTTTTTGGGGATTTTTCCGCAGGGGGCTTTGACGCCCCGACCTGCGGGTGCGGCGGTGTCCGCGGCCTATTTTTGGCACACGGAGGCTCCTCATAAAGTCTCGCCCCATTCCGAGTCCGGCGGACGAACTTCGCCAGCCCCACCCCCCAAGGCTATAGCCCACCCGTTTTTTGGGCATTTTTCCGCACGGGGGCTTTGGCGCCCCGACCTTCGGGCACGTATTTTTCGGCTCGGCTGTTCCCAGGTCCTATTTTTGGCTCACGGAGGCCCCTTACAAAGTCTCGCCCCATTCCGAGTCCGCCGGGCGAACTTCGCCAGCCCCACCCCCCAAGGCTATAGCCCACCCGTTTTTTGGGCATTTTTCCACAGGGGGACTTTGGCGCCCCCGATCTTCGGGTGCTTATTTTTGGGCACGGCTGTGCCCCTGTCTCTTATACACATCTAGCCCACCCGTTTTTTGGGCATTTTTCCACAGGGGGACTTTGGCGCCCCCGATCTTCGGGTGCTTATTTTTGGGCACGGCTGTGCCCCTGTCTCTTATACACATCTAGCCCACCCGTTTTTTGGGCATTTTTCCACAGGGGGACTTTGGCGCCCCCGATCTTCGGGTGCTTATTTTTGGGCACGGCTGTGCCCCTGTCTCTTATACACATCTAGCCCACCCGTTTTTTGGGCATTTTTCCACAGGGGGACTTTGGCGCCCCCGATCTTCGGGTGCTTATTTTTGGGCACGGCTGTGCCCCTGTCTCTTATACACATCTAGCCCACCCGTTTTTTGGGCATTTTTCCACAGGGGGACTTTGGCGCCCCCGATCTTCGGGTGCTTATTTTTGGGCACGGCTGTGCCCCTGTCTCTTATACACATCTAGCCCACCCGTTTTTTGGGCATTTTTCCACAGGGGGACTTTGGCGCCCCCGATCTTCGGGTGCTTATTTTTGGGCACGGCTGTGCCCCTGTCTCTTATACACATCTAGCCCACCCGTTTTTTGGGCATTTTTCCACAGGGGGACTTTGGCGCCCCCGATCTTCGGGTGCTTATTTTTGGGCACGGCTGTGCCCCTGTCTCTTATACACATCTAGCCCACCCGTTTTTTGGGCATTTTTCCACAGGGGGACTTTGGCGCCCCCGATCTTCGGGTGCTTATTTTTGGGCACGGCTGTGCCCCTGTCTCTTATACACATCTAGCCCACCCGTTTTTTGGGCATTTTTCCACAGGGGGACTTTGGCGCCCCCGATCTTCGGGTGCTTATTTTTGGGCACGGCTGTGCCCCTGTCTCTTATACACATCTAGCCCACCCGTTTTTTGGGCATTTTTCCACAGGGGGACTTTGGCGCCCCCGATCTTCGGGTGCTTATTTTTGGGCACGGCTGTGCCCCTGTCTCTTATACACATCTAGCCCACCCGTTTTTTGGGCATTTTTCCACAGGGGGACTTTGGCGCCCCCGATCTTCGGGTGCTTATTTTTGGGCACGGCTGTGCCCCTGTCTCTTATACACATCTAGCCCACCCGTTTTTTGGGCATTTTTCCACAGGGGGACTTTGGCGCCCCCGATCTTCGGGTGCTTATTTTTGGGCACGGCTGTGCCCCTGTCTCTTATACACATCTAGCCCACCCGTTTTTTGGGCATTTTTCCACAGGGGGACTTTGGCGCCCCCGATCTTCGGGTGCTTATTTTTGGGCCCGGCTGTGCCCCGGCCTATTTTTGGCTCACGGAGGCCCCTCGTAAAGTCTCGCCCCATTCCGAGTCCGGCGGACGAACGTCGCCAGCCCCACCCCCCAAGGCTATAGGCCACCCGTTTTTTGGGCATTTTTCCGCACGGGGGCTTTGGCGCCCCGACCTTCGGGCACGTATTTTTCGGCTCGGCTGTTCCCAGGTCCTATTTTTGGCTCACGGAGGCCCCTTACAAAGTCTCGCCCCAATCCGAGTCCGCCGGACGAACTCCGCCAGCCCCACCCCCCAAGGGTATATCCCACCCGTTTTTTGGGCATTTTTCCACAGGGGGACTTTGGCGCCCCCGATCTTCGGGTGCTTATTTTTGGGCACGGCTGTGCCCCGGCCTATTTTTGGCTCACGGAGGCCCCTCGTAAAGTCTCGCCACATACCGAGTCCGGCAGACAAACTTCGCCAGCCCCACCCCCCTGTCTCTTATACACATCTTTTGCGAGGGGCCTCCGGGCTGTCTCTTATACACATCTTCCCCCTGTGGAAAAATGCCCAAAAACAGGTTGGCTAAAGCCTTGGGGGGGGGGGGTGGCGAAGTTCGTCCACCGGACTCGGAATGGGGCGAGACTTTACGAGGGGCCTCCGTGAGCCAAAAATAGGCCGGGGCACAGCCGTGCCCAAAAATAAGCACCCGAAGATCGGGGGCGCCAAAGTCCCCCTGTGGAAAAATGCCCAAAAACCGGGTGGGCTATAGCCTTGGGGGGTGGGACTGGCGATGTTCGAGATGTGTATAAGAGACAGGAGCAGCTGTGTCCGCGGCCTATTTTTGGCACATGGAGGCCCCTCGCAAAGGCACGCCCCATTCTGAGTCCAGCGGACAAACTTCGCCCGCCCCACCCCCGAAGGATATAGCCCACCCGTTTTTTGGGCATTTTTCCGCAGGGGGGCTTTGGCACCCCGACCTTCGGAAGCTTATTTTTTGGCGTAGATGTGCCCGCGGCCTATTTTTGGCACACGGAGTCCCCTCGCAAAGGCACGCCCCATTCCGAGTCCAGCGGACGAACTTCGCCAGCCCTACCCCCAAAGGCTATAGCCCACACTTTTTTTGGCAATTTTCCGTAGGGCGGCTTTGGCGCCCTGACCTTCGGGTACGGCGCTGTCCGCGGCCTATTTTTGGCTCACGGAGGCCCCTTGCAAAGTCTCGTCCCATTCCGAGTCCGCCGGACGAACTTCGCCAGCCCCACCCCCCAAGGCTATAGCCCACCCGTTTTTTGGGCATTTTTCCACAGGGGGGCTTTGGCGCCCCAATCTTCGGGTGCTTATTTTTTGTTACGGCTGTGCCCGCGGCCTATTTTTTGCACACGGATAACCCTCGCAAAGTCTCGCCCCATTCCGAGTCCGGCGGACGAACTTCGCCAGCCCCACCCCCCAAGGCTATAGCCCACCCGTTTTTTGGGCATTTTTCCACAGGGGGGCTTTGGCGCCCCAATCTTCGGGTGCTTATTTTTTGTTACGGCTGTGCCCGCGGCCTATTTTTTGCACACGGATAACCCTCGCAAAGTCTCGCCCCATTCCGAGTCCGGCGGACGAACTTCGCCAGCCCCACCCCCCAAGGCTATAGCCCACCCGTTTTTTGGGCATTTTTCCGCAGGGGGGCTTTGGCGCCCCGACCTTCGGGTGCTTATTTTTGGGCGTGGCTGTGTCCGTGGCCTATTTTTGGCACACCGAGGCCCCTCGTAAAGTTTCGCCACATGCCGAGTCCGGCGGACTAACTTGGCGAGCCCCACCCCCACCCCCCAAGGCTATAGCCCATCCGTTTTTTGGGCATTTTTCCGCCGGGGGACTTTGGCGCCCTGACCTTCGGAAGCTTATTTTTGGGTCTAGCTGTGCGCGCGGTCTTTTTTTGGCACACGGAGGCCCCTCGCAAAGGTACGCCCCATTCCGGGTCCGGCGGATGAACATCGCCAGCCCCACCCTCGAAGGCTATAGCCCACCCGTTTTTTGGGCATTTTTCCACAGGGGGGCTTTGGCGCTCCGACCTTCGGACACTTATTTTTTGGCGCTTATTTTTGGGCGCGGCTGTGCCCGCGGCCTATTTTTTGCACACGGAGGCCCCTCGCAAAGTCTCGCCCCATTCCGAGTCCGGCGGACGAACTTCGCCAGCCCCACCCCCCAAGGCTATAGCCCACCTGTTTTTGGGCATTTTGCCTCAGGGGGGCTTTGGCGCCCCGTCCTTCGGGTGCTTATTTTTGGGCGCTGCTGTGCCCCAGCCTATTTTTGGCTCACGGAGGCCCCTCGCAAAGTCTCGCCACATGCCGAGTCCGGCGGACAAACTTCGCCATCCCCACCCCCCAAGGCTATAGCCCACCCGTTTTTTGGGCATTTTTCCGTAGGGGGGCTTTGGCGCCCCGACATTCAGAAGCTTATTTTTGGGCGCAGCTGTGCCCGCAGCCTATTTTTGCCACATGGAGGCCCCTCGCAAAGGCACGCCCCATTCCGAGTCCGGCAGATGAACTTCGCCAGCCCCACCCCCCAAGGCTATAGGCCACCAACTTTTTGGGCATTTTTCCGCAGGGGGGCTCTGGCGCCCCGACCTTCGGGTACTTATTTTTGGGCGCAGCTGTGACCGAAGCCTATGTTTTGCACACGGAGGCCCCTTGCAAAGTTTCGCCACATGCCGAGTCCGGCGGGCTAACTTCGCCTGTCCCACCCCCCAAGGCTATATCCCACCCGTTTTTTGGGCATTTTTCCGCGGGGGGGCTTTGGAGCCCCGACCTTCGGAAGCTTATTTTTTGGCGCAGCTGTGCCCGCGGCCTATTTTTGGTACACGGAGTCCCCTCGCAAAGGTACGCCCCATTCCGAGTCCGGCGGACGAACTTTGCCAGCCCCACCCTCCAAGGCTATAGCCCACCCGTTTTTTTGGCAATTTTCCGCAGGGGGGCTTTGGCGCCCCGACCTTCGGGTGCGGCGGTGTCCGCGGCCTATTTTTGGTACACGGACTCCCCTCGTAAAGTCTCGACCCATTCCGAGTCCGGCGGATGAACTTCGCCAACCCCACCCCCCAAGGCTATAGCCCACCCATTTTTTGGGCATTTTTCCACAGGGGGGCTTTGGCGCCCCGACCTTCGGGCACGTAGTTTTGGGCGCGGTTGTTCCCAGGTCCTATTTTTGGCTCACGGAGGCCCCTCGCAAAGTCTCGCCCCATTCCGAGTCCGTCGGATGAACTTCGCCAGCCCCACTCCCCAAGGCTATAGCCAACCCGTTTTTTGGGCATTTTTCCACAGGGGGGCTTTGGCGACCCGATCTTCGGGTGCTCATTTTTGGGCGCAGCTGTGCCCGCGGCCTATTTTTCACACACGGAGAACCCTTGTAAAGTCTCGGCCCATTCCGAGTCCGGCGGACGAACTTCGCCAGCCCCGCCCCCCAAGGCTATAGCCCACCCGTTTTTTGGGCATTTTTCCGCAGGGGGGCTTTGGAGCCCCAACCTTCGGGTACGGCGGTGTCCGAGATGTGTATAAGAGACAGATTCCGAGTCCGGCGGACGAACTGCCCCAGCCCCACCCCCGAAGGCTATAGCCCACCCATTTTTTGGGCATTTTTCTGCAGGGGGGCTTTGGTGCTCCGACCTTCGGGCACTTATATTTTGGCGCTTATTTTTGGGCGCGGCTGTGCCCGCGGCCTTTTTTTTGCACACGGTGGCCCCTCACAAAGTCTCGCCCCATTCCGAGTCCGGCGGATGAACTTCGCCAGCCCCACCCCCAAGGCTATAGCCCACCCGTGTTTTTGGCATTTTTCCGCAGGGGGCCTTTGGCACCCCGACTTTCGGGTACGGCAGTGTCCGCGGCCTATTTTTGGTACATGGAGGCCCCTCGTAAAGTCTCACCCCATTACGAGTCCGGCGGACGAACTTCGCCAGCCCCACCCCCGAGGGCTATAGCCCACCCGTTTTTTGGGCATTTTTCTGCAGGGGGGCTTTGGCGCTCCGACCTTCGGGCACTTGTTTTTTGCCACTTATTTATGGGCACGGCTGTGGCCGCGGCCTATTTTTTGCACACGGAGGCCCCTCGCAAAGTCTCGCCCCATTCCGAGTCCGGCGGACGAACTTCGCCAGCCCCACCCCCCAAGGCTATAGCCCACC
>MKYO02025937.1:88848-109306 GCA_002013955.2 Citrus medica | reverse complement strand
CGCGGCTGTGCCCGCGGCCTATTTTTGGCACACGGAGGCCCCTCATAAAGTCTCGCCCCATTCCGAGTCCGGCAGACGAACTTCGCCATCCATACCCCCCAAGGCTATAGCCCACCCATTTTTTGGGCATTTTTCCGCAGGGGGGATTTGGCACCACGGCCTTCGGGAGCTTATTTTTGGGTGCGGCTGTGCCCGCGGCTGATTTTTGGCACAGGGAGGTCCCTCGTAAAGTCTCGCCCCATTCCGAGTCCGGCGGACGAACTTCGCCCGCCCCACCCCCCAAGGCTATAGCCCACCCGTTTTTTGGGCATTTTTCTGCTGTGGGAATTTGGCGCCACAGCCTTCGGGAGCTAATTTTTCGGAGCGGCTGTGCCCGCGGCTGATTTTTGGCACAGGGAGTCCCCTCGCAAAGTCTCGTCACATTCCGAGTCCGGCGGACGAACTTCAACAGCCCCACCCCCCAAGGCTATAGCCCACCCGTTTTTTGGGCATTTTTCCATAGGGGGGCTTTGGCGCCCCGACCTTCGGGTGCTTATTTTTGGGCGCGGCTGTGTCCACGGCCGATTTTTGGCACACGGAGGCCCCTCGCAAAGTCTCGCCCCATTCCGAGTCCGGCGGACGAACTTCGCCCGCCCCCCCACCCCCAAGGCTATAGCCCACCCGTTTTTTGGGCATTTTTCCGCTGGGGGTGTTTGGCGCCCCGACCATAGGGTGCTTATTTATGGGCGCGGCTGAGCCCGCGGCATAGTTTTGGCACACGGAGGCCCCTCGCAAAGTCTTGCCCCATTCCGAGTCCGACGGACGAACGTCGCCAGCCCCACCGCCCAGGGGTAAAGCCCACCCGTTTTATGGGCATTTTTCCGCAGGGGGGCTTTGGCGCCTCGATCTTCGGGCGCTTATTTATGGGAGCGGCTGTTCCCGCGGCATAATTTTGGCACATGGAGGCCCCCTCCAAAGTCTCGCCCCATTCCGAGTCCGGCGGACGAACTTCGCCAGCCCCACCCCCAAAGGCTATAGCCCACCCGTTTTTTGGGCATTTTTCCGTAGGGGGGTTTTGGCGCCCTGACCTTCGAGCGCTTATTTTTGCGCGCGGCTCTACCCGCGGCCAATTTTTGCCACAAGGAGACCCCTCGCAAAGTCCCACCCCATTCCGAGTCCGGCGGATCAACTTCACCAGCCCCACCCCCCAAGGCTATAGCCCACCCGTTTTCTGGGAATTTTTCCGCAGGGGGGCTTTGGCGCCCCGACCTTCGGGCACTTATTTTTGGGCGCGGCTGTGCCTGCGGCCTATTTTTGGTACATGGAGGCCCCTCGTAAAGTCTCGCCCCATTCCGAGTCCGGCGGACGAACTTCGCCAGCCCCACCCCCCAAGGCTATAGCCCACCCGTTTTTTTGGCATTTTTCCTTGGGGGGGCTTTGGCGCCCAGACCTTCGGACGCGGCTGTGTCTGCGGCCTATTTTTGTCACACGGAGGCACCTCGCAAAGTCTTGCCCCATTCCGAGTCCGGCGGATGAACTTCGCCAGCCCCACCTCCCAAGCGATAGCCCACCCGTTTTTTCGGCATTTTTACGCAGGGAGCTTTGGCGCCCCGACCTTCGGGCACTTATTTTTGGACGCGGCTGTGCCCGTGGCCTATTTTTTGCACACGGAGGCCCCTCGCAAAGTCTCGCCCCATTCCGAGTCCGGCGGATGAACTTCGCCAGCCCCACCCCCCAAGGCTATAGCCCACCCGTTTTTTGGGCATTTTTCCACAGGGGGGCTTTGGCGCCCCGACCTTAGGGCGCATATTTTTTGGCGCGGCTGTGCCCGCTGCCTATTTTTGGTTCAAGGAGGCCCCTCGAAATATCCCGCCCCATTCCGTGTCCGGCGGATGAACTTCACCAGCCCCACCCCCCAATGCTATAGCCCACCCATTTTTTGGGCATTTTTCCGCATGGGGGCTTTGGCGGCCCTACCTTCGGGCTATTTTTAGTGCACGGAGGCCCCTTACAAAGTCCCGCCCCATTCCGAGTCCGGCGGACGAACTTAGCCTGCCCCACCACCAAAGGCTATAGCCCACCCGTTTTTTGGGCATTTTTCCGTAGGGGGGCGTTAGCGCCCCGACCTTCGGTTGCTTATTTATGCGCGCGGCTGTGCCTGCGGCCTATTTTTGGCACACGAAGGTCCCTCGAAAAGTCCCATCCTATTCTGAGTTCCACGGATGAACTTCGCCAGCCCCACCCCCCAAGGCTATAGCCAACCCATTTTTTTGGCATTTTTCCGCAAGGGGGCTTTGGCGCCCCGACCTTCGGGCGCTTATTTTTGGGCGCGGCTGTGCCCGCGACCTATGTTTTGCACACAGAGGCCCCTCGCATAGTCTCACCCCATTCCGAGTCCGGCGGACGAACTTCGCCTGCCCCACCCCCCAAGGCTATAGCCCACCCATTTTTTCGGCATTTTTACGCAGGGGGCTTTGGCAGCCAGACTTTCGGGAGCAGCTGTGCCCGCGGCCTATTTTTTGCACACGGAGGCCCCTCGCAATGTCTCGCCCCATTCCGAGTCCGGCGGACGAACTTCGCCTGCCCCACCTCCCAAGGCTATAGCCCACCCATTTTTTCGGCATTTTTACGCAGGGGGCTTTGGCAGCCAGACTTTCGGGAGCAGCTGTGCCCGCGGCCTATTTTTGGTTCAAGGAGGCCCCTCGAAATGTCCCGCCCCATTCCGTGTCCAGCGGATGAACTTCACCTGCCCCACCCCCCAATGCTATAGCCCACCCATTTTTTGGGCATTTTTCCGAATGGGGGCTTTGGCGCCCCGACCTTCGGGGGCTTATTTTTGGGCGCGGCTATAGCCGCGGCCTATTTTTAGTACACGGAGGCCCCTTACAATGTCCCGCCCCATTCCGAGCCTGGCGGACGAACTTCGCCAGCCCCACCCCCAAAGGCTATAGCCCACCCATTTTTTGGGCATTTTTCCGTAGGGGGGCTTTGGCGCCCCGACCTTCGGGCGCTTATTTTTGCGCGCGGCTCTACCCGCGGCCAATTTTTGGCACAAGGAGACCCCTCGCAAAGTACCATCCCATTCCGAGTCCGGCGGATGAACTTCACCAGCCCCACCCCCCAAGGCTATAGCCCACCCGTTTTCTGGGAATTTTTCCGCAGGGGGGTTTTGGCGCCCCGACCTTCGGGTGCTTATTTTTGGGTGCGGCTGTGCCCGTGGCCTATTTTTGGCACACGGAGGCCCCACGTAAAGGTTCACCCCATTGCAAGTCCGGCGGACGAACTTCGCCAACCCCACCCCCCAAGGCTATAGCCCACCCGTTTTTTGGGCATTTTTCCACGGGGCTTTGCCGCCCCAGCCTTCGGGCATTTATATTTGGGTACGGCTGTGCCGGCGGCCTATTTTTTGCACACGGAGGCCCCTCGTAAACTCTAGTCCCATTCCAAGTCCGGCGGACGAACTTCGCAGCCCCCCCCCCCAAGGCTATAGCCCACCCGTTTTTTGGGCATTTTTCCGCAGGGGGGCTTTGGCGCCCCGACCTTCGGGTGCTTATTTATGTGCGCGGCTGTGACCGCAGCCTATTTTTCGTACACAGAGGCCCCTCGCAAAGTCTCGCCCTATTCCGAGTCCGGCGGACGAACTTCGACTCCCCCACCCCCCAAGGCTGTAGCCCACCCATTTTTTGGGCTTTTTTCCATGGGGGGAGTTTGGCTCCCCGACCTTCGGGTGATTTTTTTTGGCCACGGCTGTGTCCGCGTCCTATTTTTGGCACACGGAGGCCCCTTGCAAAGTCTCGTCCCATTCTGAGTCTGGCGGACGAACTTCGCCAGCCCCACCCCCCAAGGCTATAGCCCACCCGATGTTTGGGCATTTTTCCGAAGGGGGGCTTTGGCGCCCCAACCTTCGGGCACGTTTTTTTGGGCGCGACTTTCCCGTAGTCTATTTTTAGTATACCAAGGCCCCTCGCAAAGTCTTGACCTATTCCGAGTCCGGCGGACGAACTTCGCTAGTCCCACCCCCCAAGGCTATAGCCCACCCGTTTTTTGGGCATTTTTCCGCAGGGCGACTTTTGCGCCCCAGCCTTCAGGCACTTATTTTTGGGCGCGGCTGTGCCCACAGCCTAGTTTTGGCACACAGAGGCCCCTCGCAAAGTCTCACCCCATTCTGAGTCCGGCAGACGAACTTCGCCCGCCCCGCCCCCCGAGGCTTTAGCCCACCCGTTCATTGGGCATTTTTTCGCAATGGGGCTTTGGCGCCTGACCTTCAGGCGCTTATTTTTGGCTGCGCCTGTGCCCGCCGCCTATTTTTGGCACACGGAGGTCCCTCACAAAGTCTCGTCCCATTCCGAGTCCGGCGGACGAACTTCGCCGGCCCCACCCCCAAACGCTATAGCCCACCCATTTTTTGGGCATTTTTCCGTAGGGGAGCTGTGACGGCCCGACCTTCGGGCACTTATTTTTGGCCGCGGCTGTGCCCGCAGCCTAGTTTTGGTACACGGAGGCCCCTCGCAAAGTCTCGCCCCATTCGGAGTCCGGCGGACGAACTTCGCCAGCCCCACCCGCTATAGCCCACCCGTCGTTTGGGCATTTTTCCGCAGGGGGGCTTTGGCGCCCAGACCTTCGCGCGCTTATTTTTGGGCGTGGCTATGGTCACGGCATATTTTTAGTACACGGAGGCCCCTTGCAAAGTCCCGCCCCATTCCGAGTCCGGCGGACGAACTTTGCCAGCCCCGCCCCCCAAGGCTATATAGCCCACCTATTTTTTCGGCATTTTTCCGCAGGGGGGCTTTGGCGCCATGACCTTCGGGCGCTTATTTTTGGGCGTCTGTGCCCGCGGCCTATTTTTGGCACACCGAGGCCCCTTGCAAAGTCTCGCCCCATTCCGAGTCTGGCGGACGAACTTCGCCACCCCCACCCCCCAACGCTATAGCCCACCCGTTTTTTGGGCATTTTTCCGCAGGGGGCTTTGGCGCCCCAACCTTCGGGTGCTTATTTTTGGGCACAGCTGTGCCCGCGGCCTATTTTTGGGACACGGAGGCCCCTCGCAAAGTGTCGCCCCATTCCGAGTCCAGCGGACGAACTTCGTCAGCCCCACCCCCCAAGGCTATAGCCCACCCGTTGTTTGGGCATTTTTCCGTAGGGGAGCTGTGACGGCCCGACCTTCGGGCACTTATTTTTGGCCGCGGCTGTGCCCGCAGCCTAGTTTTGGTACACGGAGGCCCCTCGCAAAGTCTCGCCCCATTCGGAGTCCGGCGGACGAACTTCGCCAGCCCCACCCGCTATAGCCCACCCGTCGTTTGGGCATTTTTCCGCAGGGGGGCTTTGGCGCCCAGACCTTCGCGCGCTTATTTTTGGGCGTGGCTATGGTCACGGCATATTTTTAGTACACGGAGGCCCCTTGCAAAGTCCCGCCCCATTCCGAGTCCGGCGGACGAACTTTGCCAGCCCCGCCCCCCAAGGCTATATAGCCCACCTATTTTTTCGGCATTTTTCCGCAGGGGGGCTTTGGCGCCATGACCTTCGGGCGCTTATTTTTGGGCGTCTGTGCCCGCGGCCTATTTTTGGCACACCGAGGCCCCTTGCAAAGTCTCGCCCCATTCCGAGTCTGGCGGACGAACTTCGCCACCCCCACCCCCCAACGCTATAGCCCACCCGTTTTTTGGGCATTTTTCCGCAGGGGGCTTTGGCGCCCCAACCTTCGGGTGCTTATTTTTGGGCACAGCTGTGCCCGCGGCCTATTTTTGGGACACGGAGGCCCCTCGCAAAGTGTCGCCCCATTCCGAGTCCAGCGGACGAACTTCGTCAGCCCCACCCCCCAAGGCTATAGCCCACCCGTTGTTTGGGCATTTTTCCGTAGGGGAGCTTTGGCGCCCCGATCTTCGGGCGCTTATTTTTGGCCGCGGCCTATTTTTGGTACATGGAGGCCCCTCGCAAAGTCTTGCCCCATTCCGAGTCCGGCGGACGAACTTCGCCAGGCCCACCCCCAAGGCTATAGCCCACCCGTTTTTTGGGCATTTTTCCGCAGGGGGGCTTTGGCGGCCTGACCTTCGGGCACTTATTTTTGGGCGCGGCTGTGTCCGCGCCCTATTTTTAGCACACGTAGGCCCCTTGCAAAGTCTCGCCCCATTCCGAGTATGGCGGATGAACTTCGTCAGCCCAACCCCCCAAGGCTATAGCCCACCCGTTTTTTGGTTGTTTTTCCGCAGGGGGCTTTGGAGCCCCAACCTTCGGGGCCTTATTTTTGGTCACGGCTGTGCCCGTGGCCTATTTTTGGCACGCAGAGGCCCCTTGCAAAGTCTCGCCCCATTCCGAGTCCGGCGGACGAACTTCGTCAGCCCAACCCCCCAAGGCTATAGCCCACCCGTTTTTTGGGTGTTTTTCCACAGGGGGTTTTAGCGCCCCAACCTTCGGGCGCTTATTTTTGGGTGAGGCCATGTCCGCGGCCAGTTTTTGGCCCACGGAGGGCCCTCACAAAGTCTCGCCCCATTCCAAGTCCGGCAGACGAACTTCGTCAGCCCAACCCCCCAAGGCTATAGCCCACCCGTTTTTTGGGTGTTTTTCCGCAGGGGGCTTTGGCACCCCGACCTTCGGGCGCGATTGTGCCCACGGTTTACTTCTTGCACACGGAGAGCCCTCACAAAGTCTCGCCCCATTCTGAGTCCGGCGGACGAACTTCGTCCGCCCCACTCCCCAAGGCTATAGCCCACCCGTTTTTTGGGCATTTTTCCGCAGGGGGACTTTGGCGCCCCGACCTTCGGGTGCTTATCTTTGGCGTGACTGTGCCCACAGCCTATTTTTGGCACACGGAGGCCCCTCGTAAAGTCTTGCCCCATTCCGAGTCTGGCGGACGAACTTCGTCAGCCCAACCCCGCAAGGCTATAGCCCACCTGTTTTTTGGGTGTTTTTCCGCAGGGGGCTTTGGCGCCCTAACCTTCGGGCGCTTATTTTTGGGCGCAGCTGTGCCTGCAGTTTACTTCTGGCACATGGAGAGCCCTCGCAAAGTCTCGTCCCATTCTGAAGCCGGCGGACGAACTTCGCCCGCCCCGCCCCCCCAAGGCTATAGCCCACCCGTAGATGTGTATAAGAGACAGCCCCCTGCGGAAAAATGCCCAAAACCCGGGTGGGCTATAGCCTTGGGGGTGGGCCTGTCTCTTATACACATCTCCTGCGGAAAAATGCCCAAAACCCGGGTGGGCTATAGCCTTGGGGGTGGGCCTGTCTCTTATACACATCTCCTGCGGAAAAATGCCCAAAACCCGGGTGGGCTATAGCCTTGGGGGTGGGCCTGTCTCTTATACACATCTCCTGCGGAAAAATGCCCAAAACCCGGGTGGGCTATAGCCTTGGGGGTGGGCCTGTCTCTTATACACATCTCCTGCGGAAAAATGCCCAAAACCCGGGTGGGCTATAGCCTTGGGGGTGGGCCTGTCTCTTATACACATCTCCTGCGGAAAAATGCCCAAAACCCGGGTGGGCTATAGCCTTGGGGGTGGGCCTGTCTCTTATACACATCTCCTGCGGAAAAATGCCCAAAACCCGGGTGGGCTATAGCCTTGGGGGTGGGCCTGTCTCTTATACACATCTCCTGCGGAAAAATGCCCAAAACCCGGGTGGGCTATAGCCTTGGGGGTGGGCCTGTCTCTTATACACATCTCCTGCGGAAAAATGCCCAAAACCCGGGTGGGCTATAGCCTTGGGGGTGGGCCTGTCTCTTATACACATCTCCTGCGGAAAAATGCCCAAAACCCGGGTGGGCTATAGCCTTGGGGGTGGGCCTGTCTCTTATACACATCTCCTGCGGAAAAATGCCCAAAACCCGGGTGGGCTATAGCCTTGGGGGTGGGCCTGTCTCTTATACACATCTCCTGCGGAAAAATGCCCAAAACCCGGGTGGGCTATAGCCTTGGGGGTGGGCCTGTCTCTTATACACATCTCCTGCGGAAAAATGCCCAAAACCCGGGTGGGCTATAGCCTTGGGGGTGGGCCTGTCTCTTATACACATCTCCTGCGGAAAAATGCCCAAAACCCGGGTGGGCTATAGCCTTGGGGGTGGGCCTGTCTCTTATACACATCTCCTGCGGAAAAATGCCCAAAACCCGGGTGGGCTATAGCCTTGGGGGTGGGCCTGTCTCTTATACACATCTCCTGCGGAAAAATGCCCAAAACCCGGGTGGGCTATAGCCTTGGGGGTGGGCCTGTCTCTTATACACATCTCCTGCGGAAAAATGCCCAAAACCCGGGTGGGCTATAGCCTTGGGGGTGGGCCTGTCTCTTATACACATCTCCTGCGGAAAAATGCCCAAAACCCGGGTGGGCTATAGCCTTGGGGGTGGGCCTGTCTCTTATACACATCTCCTGCGGAAAAATGCCCAAAACCCGGGTGGGCTATAGCCTTGGGGGTGGGCCTGTCTCTTATACACATCTCCTGCGGAAAAATGCCCAAAACCCGGGTGGGCTATAGCCTTGGGGGTGGGCCTGTCTCTTATACACATCTCCTGCGGAAAAATGCCCAAAACCCGGGTGGGCTATAGCCTTGGGGGTGGGCCTGTCTCTTATACACATCTCCTGCGGAAAAATGCCCAAAACCCGGGTGGGCTATAGCCTTGGGGGTGGGCCTGTCTCTTATACACATCTCCTGCGGAAAAATGCCCAAAACCCGGGTGGGCTATAGCCTTGGGGGTGGGCCTGTCTCTTATACACATCTCCTGCGGAAAAATGCCCAAAACCCGGGTGGGCTATAGCCTTGGGGGTGGGCCTGTCTCTTATACACATCTCCTGCGGAAAAATGCCCAAAACCCGGGTGGGCTATAGCCTTGGGGGTGGGCCTGTCTCTTATACACATCTTGGCACACAGAGGCCCCTCGCAAAGTCTCGCCCCATTCCAAGTCCGGTGGACGAACATCGTCAGCCCAACCCCCCCCAGCTGTAGCCCACCCGTTTTTTGGGCATTTTTTCGTGGGGGGGCTTTGGCGCCCCGACCTTCGGGCACTTATTTTTGGGCGCGGCCGTACCCGCGGCCAGTTTTTAGCCCACGGAGGGCCCTCACAAAGTCTCGCCAATTCCAAGTCCGGCAGACGAACTTCATCAGCCAACCCCCCAAGGCTATAGCCCACCCATTTGTTGGGTATTTTTCCGCAGGAGGCTTTGGCGCCCCGACATTCGGGTGCTTATTTTTGGGCGCGGCTGTGCCCGCGGTTTACTTCTGGTACACGGAGAGCCCTCGCAAAGTCTCGCCCCATTCTGAGTCCGGCGGACGAACTTCGCCCGCCCCACCCCCCAAGGCTATAGCCCACCCGTTTTTTGGGCATTTTTCCGCAGGGGGGCGTTGGCGCCCCGGCCTTTGGGTGCTTATTTTTGGGTGCGGCTGTGCCCGCGGCCTATTATTGGCGCGCAGAGGCCCCTCGCAAAGTCTCGCCCCAATCCGAGTCCGGCGGATGAACTTCAGCAGCCCCACCCCCCAAGGCAATAGCCCACTCGTTTATTGGGCATTTTTCCGCAGGGGGGCTTTGGCGCCCTGACTTTCGGGCACATATTTTTGGGTGTGGCTGTGACCGCGGCCCATATTTGGCACACGGAGGCCCCTCGCAAAGTCTCACCCCATTCCGAGTCCGGCGGACGAAATTCGTCAGCCCAACCCCCCAAGGCTATAGCCCACCCGTTTTTTGGGCATTTTTCCATGGGGGGGCATTGGCGCGCCGACCTTCGGGCGCTTATTTTTGGGCGCGACCGTGCCCGCGGCCAATTTATGGCACACGGAGGCCCCTCCCAAAGTCTCGCCCCAATCCGAGTCCGGCGGACGAACTTCGCCCGCCACACCCCCCAAGGCAATAGCCCACTCGTTTATTGGGCATTTTTCCGCAGGGGGGCTTTGGCGCCCCGACCTTCGGGCACTTATTTTTGGGCGCGGCCGTGCCCGCAGCCCATTTTTGGCACACGGAGGCCCCTCGCAAAGTCTTGCCCGATTCCGAGTCCGGCGGACGAACTTCGCCAGCCCAACCCCCCAAGGCTATAGCCCACCCGTTTTTTGGGCATTTTTCAGCAGGGGGACTTTGGCGCCCCGACCTTCAGGCGCTTATTTTTGGGTGCGGCTGTTCCTGCGGCCTATTTTTGGCACACGGAGGACCCTAGCAAAGTCTCACCCCACTCAGAGTCCGGCGGACGAACTTCGCCCGCCCCACCCCCCAAGGTTATAGCACACCCGTTTTTTGGGCATTTTTCCGCAGGGGGGCTTTGGCGCCCCGACCTTCGGATGCTTATTTTTTGGTACGGCTGTGGCCGCGGCCTAGTTTAGGCACACGGAGGTGCGTCGCAAAGTCTTGCCCCATTCCGAGTCCGGCGGACGAACTTTGCGAGCCCCATCCCCCAAGGCTATAGCCTACCCGTTTTTTGGGCATTTTTCCGCAGGGGGACTTTGGCGCCCCGACCTTCGGGCGCCTATTTATGGGCGCGGCTGTGCCCGCGGCCTAGTTTTGACACATGGAGTCCCCTCGCAAAGTCTCGTCCCACTCCGAGTCCGGCGGATGAACTTCGCCCGCCCCACCCCCCAAGGCTATAGCCCACCCGTTTTTTGGGCATTTTTCCGCAGGGGGACTTTGGCGCCCCGACCTTCGGGCGCCTATTTATGGGCGCGGCTGTGCCCGCGGCCTAGTTTTGACACATGGAGTCCCCTCGCAAAGTCTCGTCCCACTCCGAGTCCGGCGGATGAACTTCGCCCGCCCCACCCCCCAAGGCTATAGCCCACCCGTTTTTTGGGCATTTTTCCGCAGGGGGACTTTGGCGCCCCGACCTTCGGGCGCCTATTTATGGGCGCGGCTGTGCCCGCGGCCTAGTTTTGACACATGGAGTCCCCTCGCAAAGTCTCGTCCCACTCCGAGTCCGGCGGATGAACTTCGCCCGCCCCACCCCCCAAGGCTATAGCCCACCCGTTTTTTGGGCATTTTTCCGCAGGGGGACTTTGGCGCCCCGACCTTCGGGCGCCTATTTATGGGCGCGGCTGTGCCCGCGGCCTAGTTTTGACACATGGAGTCCCCTCGCAAAGTCTCGTCCCACTCCGAGTCCGGCGGATGAACTTCGCCCGCCCCACCCCCCAAGGCTATAGCCCACCCGTTTTTTGGGCATTTTTCTGCACGGGGGCTTTGGCGCCCTGACCTTCGGGTGCTTATATTTTGGCACAGCTGTGCCCGCGGCCTATTTTTGGCTCGCAGAAGCCCCTCGCAAAGTCTCGCCCCAATCCGAGTCCTGCGGATGAACTTCACCAGCCCCACCCCCCAAGGCTATACCCCACCCGTTTTTTGGGTATATTTCCGCGGGGGGGCTTCGGCGCCCCGACCTTTGGGAGCTTATTTTTGGGCACGGCTGTGGCCGCGGCCTATTTTTGGCACACGAAGGCCGCTCGCAAAGTCTCGTCCCATTCCGAGTCCGGCGGACAAACTTCTCCAGGCCCCCCCCCCAAGGCTATAGCCCACCCGTTTTTTGGGCATTTTTCCGCAGGGGAGCTTTGGCGCCCCGACCTTCGGGTGCTTATTTTTGGGCGTTGCTGTGCCCGCGGCCTATTTTAAACACACGGAGGCCCCTCGCAAAGTCTGGCCCCATTCCTAGTCCGTCGGATGAACTTTGCGAGCCCCACCTCCCAAGGCTATAGCCCACCCGTTTTTTGGGCATTTTTCCGCAGGGGGGCTTTGGCGCCCCGACCTTCGGGCACCTATTTATGGGCGCGGCTCTGCCCGCGGCCTAGTTTTGATACATGGAGGCCCCTCGCAAAGTCTCGCCCCACTCCGAGTCCGGCGGATGAACTTCGCCCGCCCCACCCCCCAAGGCTATAGCCCACCCATTTTTTGGACATTTTTCCATGGGGGGGCTTTGGCGCCCCTACCTTCGGGTGCTTATTTTTGGGCGCGGCTGTGCCCGCGGCCTAGTTTAGGCACATGGAGGCCCCTCGTAAAGTCTTGCCCCATTCCGAGTCCAGCGGACGAACTTCACCAGCCCCACCCCCCAAGGCTATAGCCCACCCGTTTTTTGGGCATTTTTCCGCAGGGGGGCTTTGGCACCCCAACCTTCGGGGGCTTATTTTTAGGAGCGGCTGTGCCCGCGGCCTATTTTTTGCACGCAGAGGCCCCTCGTAAAGTCTCGCCCCAATCCGGGTCCGGCGGACGAACTTCGCCAGCCACACCCCCCAAGGCTGTAGCCCACCCGTTTTTTGGGTATTTTTCCGCGGGGGGGCTTTGGCGCCCAGACCTTCGGGCGCTTATTTTTGGGCATTTTTTCGCAGGGGGGCTTTGGCGCCCCGACCTTTGGGCATTTAGTTTTGGGCGCGGCTGGGCCGCGGCCTATTTTTGGCAGACGGAGGCCCCTTATAAAGTCTGGCTCCATTCCGAGTCCGGCGGACGAACTTCGCCAACCCCACCCCCGAAGGCTATAGCGCACCCATTTTTTGGGCATCTTTTCGCAGGGGGGCTTTGGCGCCCCGACCTTCGGGTATTTATTTTAGGGTGCGGCTGGGGCTGCAGCCTATTTTTGGTAGATGGAGGCCCTTTATAAAGTCTGGCTCCATTCCGAGTCCGGCAGACGAACTTTGCCAACCCCACCCCCGAAGGCTATAGCGCACCCGTTTTTTTGGTATTTTTTCGCAGGGGGCTTTGGCGCCCCGACCTTCGGGCGTTTATTTTTGGGTACGGCTGGAGCCGCGGCCTATTTTTGGCACACGGGGGCCCCTCGCAAAGTCTTGCCCTATTCCGAGTCCCGCGGACGAACATCGCCAGCCCCACCCCCCAAGGCTATAGGCGACCCTTTTTTTGGGCATTTTTCCGCAGGGAGGCTTTGGCGCCCCGACCTACAGGCGCAGCTGTGCCCACGGCCTATTTTTGGCACACTGAGGCTCCTCCTAAAGTCTTGCCCCATCCCGAGTCTGACGGACGAACTTCCCCAGCCTCACCCCTCAAGGCTATAGCCCACCCGTTTTTTGGGCATTTTTCCACTGGGGGAATTGACGCCCCGACCTTCGGGCGCTTATTTTTGGGCGCAGCCTTGCCGCGGCCTATTTTTGGCACACGGAGGCCCCTCGCAAAGTCTCGCCCCATTCCGAGTCCGGCGGATGAACTTCGCCAGCCCCACCCCCCAAGGCTATAGACCACCCGTTTATTGGGCATTTTTCCGCAGGGGGGCTTTGGCGCCCCGACCTTGGGGGGCTTATTTTTGGGCACGCCCGTGTCCGCGGCCTATTTTTGGCACACGGAGGGCCCTTGCAAAGTCTTGCCCCATTCCGAGTCCGGCGGACGGACTTCGCCAGCCCCACCGCCCATGGCTATAACCCACCCGTTTATTGGGCATTTTTCCGCATGGGGGCTTTGGCGCCCCGACCTTCGGGCGCTTATTTTTGGACGCGCCCGTGCCCGCGGCCTATTTTTGGTACACCGAGGGCCAATACAAAGTCTCGCCCCATTCCGTGTCCGGCGGACGGACTTCGCCAGCCCCACCCCCCAAGGCTATAACCCACCCGTTTATTTTTGCATTTTTCCGCAGGGGGCCTTTGGCGCCCCGACCTTCCGGCACTTATTTTTGGGCGCGGCTGTGCCCGCGGCCTATGTTTTGCACACGGACGCCCCTCGCAAAGTCTCCCCCCAGTCCGAGTCTGGCGGACGAACTTCGGCTGCCCCACCCCCCAAGGCTATGGCCTACCTGTTTTTGGGAATTTTTACGCAGGAAGGGATTGGCGCCCCGACCTTCGGGCACTTATTTTTGGACGCGGCTGTGTCTGCAGCCTTTTTTTGGCAAACGGAGGTCCCTCGTAAAGTCTCGCCCCATTCCGAGTCCGGCGGATGAACTTCGGCAGCCCCACCCCACAAGGCTATAGCCAACCCATTTTTTGGGCATTTTGCCGCAGGGGGGCTTTGGAGCCCCGTCCTTCGGGCGCTTATTTTTGGACGCGGCTGTGCCCGCGGCCTATTTTTGGCACATGGAGGCCTGTCTCTTATACACATCTAATTCGTCAGCCCAACCCCCCAAGGCTATAGCCCACCCGTTTTTTGGGCATTTTGCCGCAGGGGGGCTTTGGAGCCCCGTCCTTCGGGCGCTTATTTTTGGACGCGGCTGTGCCCGCGGCCTATTTTTGGCACATGGAGGCCTGTCTCTTATACACATCTAATTCGTCAGCCCAACCCCCCAAGGCTATAGCCCACCCGTTTTTTGGGCATTTTGCCGCAGGGGGGCTTTGGAGCCCCGTCCTTCGGGCGCTTATTTTTGGACGCGGCTGTGCCCGCGGCCTATTTTTGGCACATGGAGGCCTGTCTCTTATACACATCTAATTCGTCAGCCCAACCCCCCAAGGCTATAGCCCACCCGTTTTTTGGGCATTTTTCCGCAGGGGGGCTTTGGCGCCCTGACCTTCGGGCACTTATTTTTGGGCGCGGCTGTGCCCGCGGCCTATGTTTTGCACACGGACGCCCCTCACAAAGTCTCCCCCCAGTCCGAGACCGGCGGACGAACTTCGGCTGCCCCAACCCCCAAGGCTATGGCCTACCTGTTTTTGGGCATTTTTCCGCAGGAAGGGATTGGCGCCCCGACCTTCGGGCGCTTATTTTTGGACGCGGATGTGTCTGTAGCCTTTTTTTGGCAAACGGAGGTCCCTCGTAAAGTCTTGCCCCATTCCAAGTCCGGCGGATGAACTTCGGCAGCCCCACCCCACAAGGCTATAGCCAACCCATTTTTTGGGCATTTTTCCGCAGGGGGGCTTTGGAGCCCCGACCTTCGGGCGCTTATTTTTGGACGCGGCTGTGCCAGCGGCCTATTTTTGGCACATGGAGGCCTCTCGAAAAGTCTCGCTCCATTCCGAGTCCGGCGGACAAACCTCGCCAGCCCCACCCCCTTAGGCTATACACCACCCGTTTATAGGCCATTTTTCCACAGGGGGCTTTGGCGCCCCGACCTTTGGGCGCTTATTTTTGGGCGCGCCCATGCCCGCGGCCTATTTGTGGCACACGGAGGGCCCTCGCAAAGTCTCCCCCCATTCCGAGTCCGGCGGACGGACTTCGCCAGCCCCACCCCCCAAGGCTATAGCCCACCCGTTTTTTGTGCATTTTTCCGCAGGGGGCTTTGGCGCCCGACCTTCGGGTGCTTATTTTTGGGCGTGGCTGTACCCGCGGCCTATTTTTTGGCACACGGTGGCCCCTCGCAAAGTCTCGCCCCTTTCCGAGTCCGGCTGATGAACTTCGGCAGCCCCACCCCCAAGGCTATAGCCCACCCGTTTTTTGGGCATTTTTCCGCAGGAAGGCTTTGACGCCCGAACCTTCGGGCGCTTATTTTTTTACGCGGCTGTGTCCGCGGCCTTTGTTTGGAACGCGGAGGCCCCTCGCATGGTCTCGCCCCATTCCGAGTCCGGCGGACGAACTTCGGCAGCCCCACCCCCAAGGCTATAGCCAACCCATTTTTTGGGAATTTTTCCGTAGGGGGGCTTTGGAGCCCCGACCTTCGGGTGCTTATTTTTTGACGCGGCTGTGCCCGCGGCCTATTTTTGGTACATGGAGGCCCCTCGAATAGTGTCGTTCCATTACGAGTCCGGGGGACGAACTTCGGCAGCCGCACCCCACAAGGCTATAGCCAACCCATTTTTTGGGCATTTTTCCGCGGGGGGGCTTTGGCGCCCCTACCTTCGAGCGCTTATATTTGGGCGCGGCTGTGCCCGCGGCCTAGTTTAGGCACACGGAGGCCCCTCGTAAAGTCTTGCCCCATTCCGAGTCCGGCGGATGAACTTCGCCAGCCCCACCCCCCAAGGCTATAGCCCACCCGTTTTTTGGGCATTTTTCCGCAGGGGGGCTTTGGCACCCCAACCTTCGGGGGCTTATTTTTGGGAGCGGCTGTGCCCGCGGCCTATTTTATGCAGGCAGAGGCCCCTCGTAAAGTCTCACCCCAATCCGGGTCCGGCGGACGAACTTCGCCCGCCCCACCCCCCAAGGCTATAGCCCACCCGTTTTTTGGGTATTTTTCCGCGGGGGGGCTTTGGCGCCCAGACCTTCGGGCGCTTATTTTTGGGCATGGCTGGGGCCGTGGCCTATTTTTGGCACACAGAGGCCCCTCGCAAAGTCTCGCCCCATTCCGAGTCCGGCGGACGAACTTCCCCATCCCCACCCCCCAAGGCTATAGCCCACCCGTTTTTTGGGCATTTTTCCGCAGGGGGGCTTTGGCGCCCCGACCTTTGGGCTTTTATTTTTGGGCGCGGCTGGGCCGCGGCCTATTTTTGGCAGACGGAGGCCCCTTATAAAGTCTGGCTCCATTTCAAGTCCGGCGGACGAACTTCGCCAACCCCTCCCCCGAAGGCTATAGCGCACCCATTTTTTGGGCATCTTTTCGCAGGGGGGCTTTGGCGCCCCGACCTTCGGGCATTTATTTTAGGGTGCGGCTGGGGCTGCGGCCTATTTTTGGTAGATGGAGGCCCCTTATAAAGTCGGGCTCCATTCCGAGTCCGGCGGACGAACTTCGCCAACCCCACCCCCGAAGGCTATAGCGCACCCGTTTTTTTGGTATTTTTTCGCAGGGGGCTTTGGCGCCCCGACCTTCGGGCGTTTATTTTTGGGTACGGCTGGAGCCGCGGCATATTTTTGGCACACGGGGGCCCCTCGCAAAGTCTCGCCCCATTCCGAGTCCCGCGGACGAACATCGCAAGCCCCACCCCCCAAGGCTATAGGTGACCCTTTTTTTGGGCATTTTTCCGCAGGGGGGCTTTGGCGCCCCAACCTTCAGGCGCGGCTGTGCCCGCGGCCTATTTTTGGCACACGGAGGCTCCTCCTAAAGTCTTGCCCCATCCCTAGTCCGGCGGACGAACTTCCCCAGCCTCACCCCCCAAGGCTATAGCCCACCCATTTTTTGGGCATTTTTCCGCTGGGGGAATTGACGCCCCGACCTTCGGGCGCTTATTTTTGGGTACGACCCTGCCCGCGGCCTATTTTTGGCACACGGAGGTCCCTCGCAAAGTCTCGGCCAATTCCGAGTCTGGCGAACGAACTTCGCCAGCCCCACCCCCCAAGGCTATAGCCCACCCATTTTTTGGGCATTTTTCCGCAGGGGGGCTTTGGCCCCCCGACCTTCGGGGGCTTATTTTTGGGCACGCCCGTGTCCGCAGCCTATTTTTGGCACACGGAGGGCTCTTGCAAAGTCTCGCCCCATTCCAAGTCCGGCGGACGGACTTCGCCAGCCCCACCGCCCATGGCTATAACCCACCCGTTTATTGGGCATTTTTCCGCATGGGGGCTTTGGCGCCCCGACCTTCGGGCGCTTATTTTTGGACGCGCCCGTGCCCCCGGCCTATTTTTGGTACACCGAGGGCCATCGCAAAGTCTCGCCCCATTCCGAGTCCGGCGGACGGACTTCGCCAGCCCCACCCCCCAAGGCTATAGCCCACCCGTTTTTTGGGCATTTTGCCGCAGGGGGCTTTGGCGCCCGACCTTCGGGTGCTTATTTTTGGGCATGGCTGTACCCGCGGCCTATTTTTTGGCACAAGGAGGTCCCTCGCAAAGTCTCGCCCAATTCGGAGTCTGGCGGACGAACTTCGCCAGCCGCACCCCCCAAGGCTATAGACCACCCGTTTATTGGGCATTTTTCCGCAGGGGGCCTTTGGCGCCCCGACCTTCGGGCTCTTATTTTTGGACGCGGCTGTGCCCGCGGCCTATTTTTGGCACATGGAGGCCCCTCGAATAGTGTCGCTCCATTCTGAGTCCGGGGTACGAACATCGCCAGCCCCACTCCCCAAGGCTATAGCCCACCCGTTTTTTGGGCATTTTTCCGCAGGGGGGGTTTAGCGCCCCGATCTTCGGGCGCTTATTTTTGGGCACGGCTGTGCCAGATGCCTATTTTTGGCCCGGGTAATTTTCGGATACCTCCCATGAGGTTTGCCCTTACTACACTTAGAGAGAATGTATGCATATATTGACATATAGCACCCCTGACCGTGTATTAGCGTTAGACTGCCGTTTGTTCTGTTTATGCAATTACAATAATGGCCTTCATTGTACAATACAGATTCATACGATCTTTTTTGCCTTGTCAACTGCTGAAGAGAGTATTTATTTGTGGTTGTTGTGCTTTCTTCTAAAGTGCTTTTTGATGCAAACAAAATATCCCAGAGCATGACAAGAGTAATGGTGCAAGCAGCTTGGCTCGGGACAAACAAATACTCTCTTCTTCACTTCTTTTGTTTCTCTCTTCAGCAACTTCCATGGCATGTTGTGCCTTATTCTATGCATTTGCAGGTTCTAGTCTCTTTGAAAGCCATGGTTGCAGATCTCACATACATATCCGTCTGATACTAACAAGGTCTTCGGGCGCTTATTTTTGGGCGAGGCTGTGTCCACGGCCTATTTTTCACAAACGGAGGCCCCTCACAAATTCACGCCCCATTCCGAGTCCGGCGGACGAACTTCACCAGCCCCACCCCCGAAGGCTATAGCCCACCCGATTTTTGGGTATTTTTCCGCAGGGGGGCTTTGGCGCCCCGACATTCGGGCACTTATTTTGGGGCGTGGCTGTGCTAGTGGCCTATATTTGGCACACGGAGGCCCCTCACAAAGTCGTGCCCCATTCCGAGTCCAGCAGACGAACTTCGTCAGCCCGACCCCCCAAGGCTATAGCGCACCCGTTTTCTGGGCATTTTTTCGCAGGGGGGCTTTGGCGCCACGACCTTCGGGCAGTTAATTTTATGCGCAGCTGTGCCCGTGGCCTATTTATGGCACATGGAGGCCCATCGCAAAGTCTCGCCCCATTCCGAGACTGGCGGACGAACTTCGCTAGCCCCACCCCCCAACGCCATAGCCCACCCGTTTTTTGGGAATTTTTCCACCGGGGGGCTTTGCCGACCCACCTTCGGGCGTTTATTTTTGGGCGCGGCTGTGCCTACGGTCTATATTTGGCACATGGAGGCCCCTCGCAAAGTCTCACCTCATTCCGAGTCTGGCAGACGAACTTCCCCTGCCCCACCCCCCAAGGCTATAGCCCACCCGCTTTTTGGGCATTTTTCTGCGGGGGGCATTTGGCGCCCCAACCATCGGGCGCTTATTTTTGGACGAGGCTGTGCCTGCGGTCTATTTTTGGCACACGGAGGCCCCTCACAAAGTCTTGCACCATTCCGAGCCCGGCGGACGAACTTCGCCAGCCCCACCACCCAAGGCTATAGTCTATCCGTTTTTTGGGCATTTTCCCGCGGGGGGCTTTGTCACCTCGACCTTCGGGCGTTTATTTTTCAGCGCGGCTGTGACCGCGGCCTAGTTTTAGCACACGGAGACCCCTCGCAAAGTCTCGCCCCATTCCAAGTCTGGCGGACAAACTTCGCCAGCCCCACCCCGCAAGGCTATAGCCCACCCGTTTTTTGGTCATTTTTCCGCAGGGGGACTTTGGCGCCCGACCTTTGGGAATTTGTTTTTCAGCACGGCTGTGACCGCGGCCTATTTTTGGCACACAGAGGCCCCTCGCAAAGTCTCGCCCCATTCCGAGTCCGGCAGACGAACTTCCCCAGCCCCACCCCCCAAGGCTATAGCCCACCCGTTTTTTGGGCATTTTTCCGCAGGGGGGCTTTGGTCCCCCGACCTTCGGGTGCTTATTTTTGGGCACGGCTGTAACCACGGCCTATTTTTGGCACACGGAGGCCCCTCTCAAAGTGTCTCTCCATTCCAAGTCCGGCGGACGAACTTCGCCAGCCCCACCCCCGAAGGCTATAGCCCACCTGTTTTTTGGGCATTTTCCGCATGGGGGCTTTGGCGACCCGACCTTCAGGTTCTTATTTTTGGGCACGGCTGTGCCCGTGGCCTATTTTTGGTACACGGAGGCCCCTCGTAAAGTCTCGCCCAATTCCGAGTCCGGCGGACGAACTTCGCCAGCCCCAACCCCGAGGGCTATAGCCCACCCGTTTTTTGGGCATTTTTCCGCAGGGGGGCTTTGGCGCCCCGACCTTCGGGCGCTTAGTTTTGGGCGCCGCTATGTCCGCGGCCTATTTTTGGTACACGGAAGCACCTCGCAAAGTCTCACCCCATTCCGAGACCAGCGGACGAACTTCGCCAGCCCCACCCCCCAAGTATATAGCCCACCCGTTTTTTGGGCATTTTTCCGCAGGGCGTCTTTGGCGCCTCGACGTTCCGGCGCTTAGTTTTTGGCGCGGCTGTGCCCGTGACCTATTTTTGACACACGGCGGCCCATTACAGAGTCTCACCCCATTCCGAGTCCGGCGGACGAACTTCGCCAGCCCCACCCCCCAAGGCTATAGCCCACCCGTTTTTTGGGCATTTTTCCACAGGGCGGCTTTGGCGCCCCGACGTTCGGGCACTTTTTTTTGGGTGCTACTGTGCCCATGACCTATTTTTTGTACACGGAGGCCCCTCGTAAAGTCTCGCCCAATTCCGAGTCCGGCGGACGAACTTCGCCAGCCCAACCCCGAGGGCTATAGCCCACCCGTTTTTTGGGCATTTTTCCGCAGGGGGGCTTTGGCGCCCCGACCTTCGGGCGC
>MKYO02025937.1:74282-87646 GCA_002013955.2 Citrus medica | reverse complement strand
CCACCCCCAAAGGCTATAGCCCACCCATTTTTTGGGCATTTTTCCGTAGGGGGGCTTTGGCACCCTGAACTTCGGGCGCTTATTTTTGGGCGCGGCTGTGTCCGTGGCCTATGTTTGGCACACGGAGGTGCCTCACAAAGTCTCGTCCCATTCCAAGTCCGGCGGACGAACTACACCGGCCCCACCCCCCAAGGCTATAGCCCACCTGTTTTTTGGGCATTTTTCCACAGGGGCCTTTGGCGCCCCGACATTCACGCGCGGCTGTGCCCACGCCCTATTTTTGGCACACGGAAGCCCATTGCAAAGTCTCGTCCCATTCCGAGTCCGGCGGACGAACATCGCCAGCCCCACGCCCCTAGGTATAGCCCACCTGTTGTTTGGGCTTTTTTCCGAAGGGGGGCTTTGGCGCCCCGACCTTCGGGCTCTTATTTTTGGGCGCGGCTGTGTCCGTAGCCTATTTTTGGCACACGGAGGCCCCTCGCAAAGTCTCGTCCCATTCCGAGTCCGGCGGACAAACTAAGCCGGCCCCACCCCCCAAGGCTATAGCCCACCCATTTTTTGGGCATTTTTCCGCGGGGGGGCTTTGGCGCCCCGACCTTCAGGTGCTTATTTTTGTTCGCGGCTGTGCCCGCATCCTATTTTTGGCCCACGGAGGCCCCTCGCAAAGTCTCACCACACTCTGAGTCCGGCGGACGAACTTCGCCAGCCCCACGCCCTAAGGCTATAGCCCACCCGTTGTTTGGGCTTTTTTCCGAAGGGGGGCTTTGGCGCCCCGACCTTCGGGTGCTTATTTTTATGTTCGGCTGTGGCCACGGCCTATTTTTGGCACACGGAGGGCCCTCGCAAAGTCTCGTCCCATTCCGAGTCCAGTGGACGAACTCGCCAGCCCCACCCCCAAGGCTATAGCCCAGCCGTTTTTTGGACATTTTTCCGCTGGGGGGCTTTGGCGCCCCAACCTTACGGCCCTTATTTTTTCTCATGGCTGTACGCGCGGCCTATTTTTGGCACACGGAGGCCCCTCGCAATGTCTCACCCCATTCCGAGTCCGGCGGACGAACTTCGCCAGCCCCACCCCCGAGGTCTATAGCCCACCCGTTTTTTGGGCATTTTTCCGCAGGGGGGCTTTGGCGATCCGACCATAGGGTGCTTATTTTTGGTCACGGCTGTGCCCACGGCCTAGTTTTGGCACACGGAGGCCCCTCGCAATGTCTCGCCCTATTCCGAGACTGGCGGACGAACTTCGCCAGCCCCACCCCCCAAGGCTATAGCCCACCCGTTTTTTGTGCATTTTTCCGCAGGGAAGCTTTGGCACCCCGACCTTCGGACGCATATTTTTGGACGCGGCTGTGCCCGCGGCCTATTTTGGGTACACGGAAGCCCCTCGCAAAGTCTCGCCCCATTCCGAGACCAGCGGACGAACTTCGCAAGCCCCACCCCCCAAGTATATACCCCACCCGTTTTTTGATCATTTTTCCGCAGGGGGGCTTTGGTGCCCCGACGTTCAGGTGCTTATTTTTGGACGCGGCTGTGCCCGCGGCCTATTTTTGACACACGGAGGCCCCTGGCAAAGTCTCGCCCCATTCTGAGTCCGGCGGACGAACTTCAACAGCCCCACCCCCGAAGGCTATAGACCACCCGTTTTCTGGGAATTTTTCCGGGCGCTTATTTTTGGGCGCGGCTGTGCCTGCGGCCTTTTTTTGGCACACGGAGGCCCCTCATAATGTCTCGCCCCATTCCGAGTCCGGCGGACGAACTTCGCCAGCCCCACCCCCCAAGGCTACAGGCCACCCGTTTTTTGTGCATTTTTCCATAGTGGGGCTTTGGCGCCCCGAGCTTTGGATGCTTATTTTTGGGTACGGCTGTGCCTACGGCCTATTTTTGGCACACGGAAGCCCCTCGCAAAGTCTAACCCCATTCCGAGGCCAGCAGACGAACTTCGCAAGCCCCACCCCCCAAGTACATACCCCACCCGCTTTTTGGGCTTTTTTCCGCAGGGGGGGTTTGGCACCCCGACCTTTGGGTGCTTATTTTTGGGCGCGACTGTGCCCGCGGCCTATTTTGGCACACGGAAGCCCCTTGCAAAGGCTCACCCCATTCCGAGACCAGTGGACGAACTTCGCAATCCCCACCCCCCAAGTACATACCCCACCCGTGTATTGGGCATTTTTCCGCAGGGGGGCTTTGGCGCGTGACCTTCGGGCGCTTATTTTTTGGTATGGCTGTGCCCGCGGCCTTTTTTTTGCACATGGAAGCCCCTCGTAAAGTCTTGCCCCATTCCGAGCCAAGCGGACGAACTTCGCATGCCCCACCCCCCAAGGCTATAGCCCACCCGTTTTTTGGCATTTTTCCGCAGGGGGGCTTTGGCGCCCCGACCTTTGGGCGCTTATTTTTGGGTGCGGCTGTGCCCGCGGCCTATTTTTGGCACACGGTAGCCCCTCACAAAGTCTCGCCCCATTCCGAGTCCGGTTGGCGAACTTCGCCAGCCCCACCGCTTAAGCCTATGGCCCACCCGTTTTTTCGCCATTTTCCTGCAGGGAGGCCTTGGCGCGCCGTCCTTCGGGTGCTGATTTTTTGGCACGGCTGTGCCTGCAGCCTATTTTTGGTACACGGAGGCCCCTTGCAAAGTCTCGCCCCATTCTGAATCCGGCGGGCGAACTTCGCTAGCCCCACCCCCCAAGGCTATAGCCCACCCATTGTTTGGGCATTTTTCCATAGGGGGGCTTTGGCGCCCCGAACTTCGGGCCATTGTTTTTGGGCGCAGCTGTGCCTGTGGCATATTTTTGGCATACGGAGGCCCCTCGTAAAGTCTAATCCCATTCCGACTCCGGCGGACGAACTTCGCCAGCCCCACCCCCGAAGGCTATAGCCCACCCGTTTTCCGGGAATTTTTCCGGGCGCTTATTTTTGGGCGCAGCTGTGCCCGCGGCCTATTTTTGGCACATGGAGGCCCCTTGCAAACTCTTGCCCCATTCTGAATCCGGTGGATGAACTTCGCCAGCCCCACCCCCGAAGGCTATACACAACCCGTTTTTTGGGCATTTTTCCGCAGGGGGGCTTTGGCGCCCGACCTTTGGGCGCTTATTATTGGGCACGGCTGTTCCCGCGGCCTATTTTTCACACACGGAGGCCCCTCGCAAAGTCTCGCCCCATTCCGAGTCCGGCGGATGAACATCGCCCGCCCCCCCCCCCAAGGCTATAGCCCACCCGTTTTTTGGGCATTTTTCCGCAGGGTGGCTTTGGCGCCCGACTGTCGGGCACTTATTTTTGGACGTGGTTGTGCCAGCGGACTATTCTCGGCACACGGAGGGGGGCTTTGGCGCCCTGAACTTCGGGCGATTGTTTTTGGGCGCGGCTGTGCCTGTGGCATAGTTTTGGCACATGGACGCCCCTCCTAAAGTCTCGTCCCATTCCGAGTCCGGCGGACGAACTTCGCCAGCCCCACCCCCCAAGGCTATAGCCCACCCATTTTTTGGCATTTTTCCACAGGGGGGCTTTGGCGCCCCGACCTTCAGGAGCTTATTTTTGGGCACGACTGGGCCCGCGGCCTATTTATAGCACTGTGCCCCACCACCCAAGGCTATAGTCTATCCGTTTTTTGGGCATTTTCCCGCGGGGGGCTTTGTCACCTCGACCTTCGGGCGTTTATTTTTCAGCGCGGCTGTGACCGCGGCCTAGTTTTAGCACACGGAGACCCCTCGCAAAGTCTCGCCCCATTCCAAGTCTGGCGGACAAACTTCGCCAGCCCCACCCCGCAAGGCTATAGCCCACCCGTTTTTTGGTCATTTTTCCGCAGGGGGACTTTGGCGCCCGACCTTTGGGAATTTGTTTTTCAGCACGGCTGTGACCGCGGCCTATTTTTGGCACACAGAGGCCCCTCGCAAAGTCTCGCCCCATTCCGAGTCCGGCAGACGAACTTCCCCAGCCCCACCCCCCAAGGCTATAGCCCACCCGTTTTTTGGGCATTTTTCCGCAGGGGGGCTTTGGCGTCCGACCGTTGGGCGCTTATTTTCGTGCTAGGCTGTGCCCGCGGACCATTTTTGGAACACGGAGGCCCCTCGCAAACTCTCGCCCCAATCCGAGTCTGGCGGACAAACTTCGCCAGCTCCACCCCCCAAGGCTATAGCCCACCCGTTTTTTGGTCATTTTTCCGCAGGGGGACTTTGGCGCCCGACCTTTGGGAATTTGTTTTTCAGCACGGCTGTGACCGCGGCCTATTTTTGGCACACAGAGGCCCCTCGCAAAGTCTCGCCCCATTCCGAGTCCGGCAGACGAACTTCCCCAGCCCCACCCCCCAAGGCTATAGCCCACCCGTTTTTTCGGCATTTTTCCGCAGGGGAGTTTTGACGCCCCAACCTTCGGGCACTTATTTTGGGCGCGGCTGTACCCACGGCCTATTTTTGGTACATGAGGGCCCCTCGCAAAGTCTCGCCCCATTCGGAGTCCAGCGGACAAACGTCGCCAGACCCACCCCCCAAGGCTATAGCCCACCCGTTTTTTGGGCATTTTTCCGCAGGGGGGCTTTGGTCCCCCGACCTTCGGGTGCTTATTTTTGGGCACGGCTGTAACCACGGCCTATTTTTGGCACACGGAGGCCCCTCTCAAAGTGTCTCTCCATTCCAAGTCCGGCGGACGAACTTCGCCAGCCCCACCCCCGAAGGCTATAGCCCACCTGTTTTTTGGGCATTTTCCGCATGGGGGCTTTGGCGACCCGACCTTCAGGTTCTTATTTTTGGGCACGGCTGTGCCCGTGGCCTATTTTTGGTACACGGAGGCCCCTCGTAAAGTCTCGCCCAATTCCGAGTCCGGCGGACGAACTTCGCCAGCCCCAACCCCGAGGGCTATAGCCCACCCGTTTTTTGGGCATTTTTCCGCAGGGGGGCTTTGGCGCGTGACCTTCGGGCGCTTATTTTTTGGTATGGCTGTGCCCGCGGCCTTTTTTTTGCACATGGAAGCCCCTCGTAAAGTCTTGCCCCATTCCGAGCCAAGCGGACGAACTTCGCCAGCCCCACCCCCGAAGGCTATAGCCCACCTGTTTTTTGGGCATTTTCCGCATGGGGGCTTTGGCGACCCGACCTTCAGGTTCTTATTTTTGGGCACGGCTGTGCCCGTGGCCTATTTTTGGTACACGGAGGCCCCTCGTAAAGTCTCGCCCAATTCCGAGTCCGGCGGACGAANGCTGTGCCCGCGGCCTATTTTTGGCACATGGAGGCCCCTTGCAAACTCTTGCCCCATTCTGAATCCGGTGGATGAACTTCGCCAGCCCCACCCCCGAAGGCTATACACAACCCGTTTTTTGGGCATTTTTCCGCAGGGGGGCTTTGGCGCCCGACCTTTGGGCGCTTATTATTGGGCACGGCTGTTCCCGCGGCCTATTTTTCACACACGGAGGCCCCTCGCAAAGTCTCGCCCCATTCCGAGTCCGGCGGATGAACATCGCCCGCCCCACCCCCCAAGGCTATAGCCCACCCGTTTTTTGGGCATTTTTCCGCAGGGTGGCTTTGGCGCCCGACTGTCGGGCACTTATTTTTGGACGTGGTTGTGCCAGCGGACTATTCTCGGCACACGGAGGGGGGCTTTGGCGCCCTGAACTTCGGGCGATTGTTTTTGGGCGCGGCTGTGCCTGTGGCATAGTTTTGGCACATGGACGCCCCTCCTAAAGTCTCGTCCCATTCCGAGTCCGGCGGACGAACTTCGCCAGCCCCACCCCCCAAGGCTATAGCCCACCCATTTTTTGGCATTTTTCCACAGGGGGGCTTTGGCGCCCCGACCTTCAGGAGCTTATTTTTGGGCACGACTGGGCCCGCGGCCTATTTATAGCACTGGGAGGCTCCTTACAAAGTCTCGTCCCATTCCGAGTCCGGCGGACGAACTTCACCAGCCCCACCCGCCAAGGCTATAGCCCACCCGTTTTTTGGGCATTTTTCCACAGGGGGGCTTTGGCGCCCCGGCCTTCGGTCATTTACTTTTGGGCTCGGCTGTGCCCGCGGCCTAGTTTTTGCGCACGGAGGCTCCTCGCAAAGTCTCGCCCCATTCCGAGTCCGGCGGACGAAATTTGCCAGCCCAACCCCCCAAGGGTATAGCCCACCCATTTTTTGGGCCTTTTTCCGCAGGGGGGCTTTGGTGCCCCGACCTTCGGGCGCTTCTTTTTGGGCGCGGCTGTGTCCATGGCCTATCTTTGTCACATGGACACCCCTCGCAAAGTCTCACCCTGTTCCGAGTCCGGCGGACGAACTTCGCCAGGTCGACCCCCCAAGGCTATAGCCCACATGTTTTTTGCGCATTTTTCTGCAAGGGGCTTTGGCGGCCCGACCTTCGGGCGCTTATTTTTTGGTACGGCTGTACCCGCGGCCTATTTTTGGCACACGGAGGCCCCTCGCAAAGTCTCGCCCCATTCCGAGTCCGGCGGACGAACTTCGCCAGCCCTACCCCCCTAGGCTATAGCCCGCCCGTTTTTTGTGTATTTTTCCGCAGGGGGGCATTGGCGCCCAACCTTCGGGCGCTAATTTTTGGTCGCGGCTGTGGTCGCGGCCTATTTTTGGCACACTGAGGCCCCTCGGAAAGTCCCGTCCCATTCCGAGTCTGGCGGACGAATTTCGCTGGCCCCACCCCCCAAGGCTATAGCCCACCCGTTTTTTGGACATTTTTCAGCAGGGGGCCTGTGGCGCCCCGACCTTTGGGCGGTAATTTTTGTCGCGGCTGTGGTCGAGGCCTATTTTTGGTACATGCAGGCCCCTCGCAAAGTCTTGTCCCATTCCGAGTCCGGTGGACGAACTTCGCTGGCCCCACCACCCAAGGCTATAGCCCACCCGTTTTTTGGACATTTTTCTGCAGGGGGGCTGTGACGCCCCAACCTTCGGGCGCTAATTTTTGTCGTGGCTGTGGTCGCGGCCTATTTTTGGCACACGGAGGCCCCTCGCAAAGTTTCGTCCCTTTCCGAGTCGGGCGGACGAACTTCGCTGGCCCCACCTCCCAAGGCTATAGCCCACTCGTTTTTTGGGCCTTTTTCCGCAGGGGGGCTTTGGTGCCCCCACCTTCGGGCGCTTATTTTTGGGCGCGGCTGTGCCCATGACCTATTTTTGTCATATGGAGGCCCCTCGCAAAGTCTCACCCTGTTCTGAGTCCGGCGGACGAACTTCGCCAGCTCGACCCCCCAAGGCTATAGCCCACATGTTTTTTGCGCATTTTTCTGCTAGGGGCTTTGGCGGCCCGAACTTCGGGCGCTTATTTTTTAGTGCGGCTGTACCTGCGGCCTATTTTTGGAACACGGAGGCCCCTCGCAAAGTCTCGCCCCATTCCGAGTCCGGCGGACGAACATCGCCAGCCCTACCCCCCTAGCCTATAGCCCGCCCGTTTTTTGTGTATTTTTCCGCAGGGGGGCATTGGCGCCCGACCTTCGGGCGCTAATTTTTTGTCGCGGCTGTGGTCGCGGCCTATTTTTGGCACACGGAGGCCCCTCGCAAAGTCCCGTCCCATTCCGAGTCCGGCGGACGAAATTTGCCAGCCCCACCCCCCAAGGCTATAGCCCACCCGTTTTTTGGGCATTTTTCCGCAGGGGGGCTTTGGCGCCCCAGCCTTCGGTCGCTTACTTTTGGACGCGGCTGTGCCCGCGCCCTATTTTTGGCACACGGAGGCCCCTCGCAAAGTCCCGTCCCATTCCGAGTCCGGCGGACGAACTTCACCAGCCCCACTCCCCAAGGCTATAGCTCACACGTTTTTTGGGCATATTTCCGCAAGGAGGCTTTGGCGCCCTGACCTTCGGGTGCTTATTTTTGGGCGCGGCTGTGTCTGCGGCCTAGTTTTGGCACACGGATGCCCCTCGCAAAGTCTCGTCCCATTCCGAGTCCGGCTGACGAACTTCGGCAGCCCCACACCCCAAGGCTATAGCCCCCTATTTTTTGGGCATTTTTCCACAAGGGGGCTTTGGCACCCCGACCCTCGGGCGCTTATTTTTGGATGCGGCTGTGCCTGCGGGCTATTTTTGGCACACGGAGGCCCCTCGCAAAGCCTCGGCCAATTCCGAGTCCGGCGGACGAAATTCGCCAGCCCCACCCCCTAACGTTATAGCCCACTCGTTTTTTGGGCCTTTTGCCGCAAGGAGGCTTTGGCCCCCGACCTTCGGGAGCTTATTTTTGGGTGCGGCTGTGCCTGCGGGCTATTTTTGGCACACGGAGGCCCCTCACAAAGTCTCGTCCCATTCCGAGTCCGGCGGACGAAATTCGCCAGCCCCACCCCCCAACGTTGTAGCCCACCCATTTTCTGGGCCTTTTGCCGCAGGAAGGCTTTGGCGCCCCGACCATCGGGCGCTTATTTTTGGGCGCGGCTGTGCCAACGGCCTATTTTTAGTACACGGAGGCCCCTCGTAAAGTCTCGCCCCATTCCGAGGCCGGCGGACGAACTTCGCCGGGCCCACCCTCCAAGGCGATAGCTCACACGTTTTTTGGGCATTTTTCGGCAAGGAGGCTTTGGCACCCCGACCTTCGGGCACTTATTTTTGGGCGTGGCTCTGCCTGTGGCCTATTTTTGGCACACGGAGGCCCCTCGCAAAGTCTCGTCCCATTCCGAGTCCGGCGGACGAAATTTGCCAGCCCCACCCTCCAAGGCTATAGCTCACACGTTTTTTGGGCATTTTTCGGCAAGGAGGCTTTGGCACCCCGACCTTCGGGCACTTATTTTTTGGCGCGGCTGTGCCTGTGGCCTATCTTTGGCACACGGAGGCCCCTCGCAAAGTCTCGTCCCATTCCGAGTCTGGCGGACGAAATTTGCCAGCCCCACCACCCAAGGTTATAGCCCACCCGTTTTTTGGGCCTTTTTCCGCAGGGGGACTTTGGCTCCCCGACCTTCAGGGGCTTATTTTTGGGTACGGCAGTGCCAACAGCCTATTTTTGGCACACGGAGGCCCCTCGCAAAGTCTCGCCCCATTCCGAGTCTGACGGACGAACTTCGGCAGCCCCACCCACCAAGACTATAGCCCACCCGTTTTTTGGGCATTTTTCCGCAAGGGGGCTTTGGCGCCCCAACCTTCTGGCGCTTATTTTTTGGCGCGGCTGTACCCGCGGCCTATTTTTGGTACAAGGAGGCCCCTCGCAAAGTCTCGCCCCATTCCGAGTCTGACGGACGAACTTCGGCAGCCCCACCCACCAAGACTATAGCCCACATGTTTTTTGGGCATTTTTCCGCAAAGAGGCTTTGGCGCCCCGACCTTCGGGCGCTTATTTTTTGGCGCGGCTGTACCCGCGGCCTATTTTTGGTACAAGGAGGCCCCTCGCAAAGTCTCGCCCCATTCCGAGTCCGGCGGACGAACTTCGCCAGCTCCACCCCCCAAGGCTATAGCCCACACGTTTTTTGGGCATTTTTCCGCAAGGGGGCTTTGGCACCCCGACTTTCGGGCACTTATTTTTGGACNAGAGGCCCCTCGCAAAGTCTCGCCCCATTCCGAGTCCGGCGGACGAACTTCGCCAGCCCCACCCCCCAAGGCTATAGCCCACCCTTTTTTTGGGCATTTTTCCGCAAGGGGGCTTTGGCTCCCCGACCTTCGAGTGCTTATTTTTGGGCGCGGCTGTGCCCGTGGCCTACTTTTGACACACGGAGGCCCCTCACAAAGTCTCGGCCGATTCCGAGACCGGCGGACGAACTTCTCCAGCCCCACCCCCCAAGGCTAAAGCCGACCCGTTTTTTAGGCATTTTTCAGCAGGGGGGCTTTGGCGCCCCGACCTTCTGGCGCTTATTTTTGGGCGTGGCTGGCCCGCGGCCTATTTTTGGCACACGGATGCCCCTCGCAAAGTCTCACCCCATTCCGAGTCCGGCGGACGAACTTCGCCAGCCCCACCCCCAGCCTATAGCCCACCCGTTTTTTGGGCATTTTTCCGCAGGGGAGCTTTGGTGCCCCGACCTTCGGGCATTTATTTTTGCGCGCGGCTGTGCGCGCGGCCTATTTTTGGCACACGGAGGCCCCTCGCTAAGTCTCACCCAATTTCGAGTCCGGCGGACGAACTTCGCCAGCCCCACCCCTTAAGGTTATAGCCCACCCGTTTTTTGGGCATTTTTCCGCAGGGGGGCTTTTGCGCCCTGGCCTTCGGGCGCTTATTTTTGGGCGCGGCTGTGTCCGCAGCCTATTTTTGTCCCACGGAGGCCCCTCGCCAAGTGTCGCCCCATTCTGAGTCCGGCGGACGAACTTCGCCAGCCCCACTCCCCAAGGCTATAGCCCACCCGCTGTTTGGGCATTTTTCCGCAGGGTGGCTTTGGCGCCCCGACCTTCGGGCACCTATTTTTTGGCGCGGCTTTGCCTGCAGCCTATTTTTGGCTAACGGAGGACCCTCGTAAAGTCTCGCCCCATTCCGAGTCCAGTGGACGAACATCGCTAGCCCTGTCTCTTATACACATCTCGGCGGCCTATTTTTGGTACACGGGGACCCCTCGCAAAGTCTCGCCCCATTCCGAGTCCGGCGGACGAACTTCGCCAGCCCCACTCCCCAAGGCTATAGCCCACCCGCTGTTTGGGCATTTTTCCGCAGGGAGGCTTTGGCGCCCCGACCTTCGGGCACCTATTTTTTGGCGCGGCTTTGCCTGCAGCCTATTTTTGGCTAACGGAGGACCCTCGTAAAGTCTCGGCCCATTCCGAGTCCGGCGGACGAACTTCGCCAGCCCCACTCCCCAAGGCTATAGCCCACCCGTTTTTTGGGCATTTTTCTGCATGGGGGCTTTGGCGCCCCGACTTTCGGAAGCTTTTTTTTGGGCGCGGCTGTTTCGGCGGCCTATTTTTGGTACACGGGGACCCCTCGCAAAGTCTCGTCCCATTCCAAGTCCGGCGGACGAACTTCGCCAGCCCCACCCCCCAAACCTAAAGCCCACCCGTTTTTTGGGCATTTTTCCGCAGGGGGGCTTTGGCGCCCTGACCTTTGGGCACTCATTTTTAGCCGCGGCTGTGGCCGCGGTCTATTTTTGGCATACGGAGGACCCTCGGAATGTCTCTCTCCATTCCGAGTCCGGCGGACGAACTTCGCCACCCCCACCCCCCAAGGCTATAGCTCACACGTTTTTTGGGCATTTTTCCGCAAGGAGGCTTTCGCGCCCCGACCTTCGGACACTTATTTTTGGGCACGGCTGTGCATGTGGCCTATTTTTGGCACACGGAGGCCCTCGCAAAGTCTCGTCCCATTCCGAGTCCGGCGGACGAAATTCGCCACCCCCACCCCCCAACGTTGTAGCCCACCCGTTTTTTGGGCCTTTTGCCGCAGGAAGGCTTTGGCGCCCCGACAATCGGGCGCTTATTTTTGGGCGCGGCTGTGCATGTGGCCTATTTTTGGCACACGGAGGCCCTCGCAAAGTCTCGTCCCATTCCGAGTCCGGCGGACGAACTTCGCCAGCCCCACCCTCCAAGGCTATAGCTCACACATTTTTTGGGCATTTTTCGGCAAGGGGGCTTTGGCGCCCCAACCTTCGGGCACTTATTTTTAGGCGCGGCTGTACCCGCGGCCTATGTTTGGCACACGGAGGCCCCTCGCAAAGTCTCGTCCCATTCCGAGTACGAAGGACGAACTTCGGCAGCCCCACCCACCAAGGCTATAGCCCACACGTTTTTTGGGCATTTTTCCGCAAGGAGGCTTTGGCGCCCCGACCTTCGGGCGCTTACTTTTGGGCACAGCTGTGCCCACGGCCTATTTTTGGCACACGGAGTCCCCTCGCAAAGTCTCGCCCCATTCCGAGTATGGCAGACGAACTTCGCCAGGTCCACACCCCAAGGCTATAGCCCACACGTTTTTTGGGCTTTTTTCCGCAAGGGGGCTTTGGCGCCCCGACCTTCGGGCACTTATTTTTTGGCGCGGCTGTACCCCTAGGCCGATTTTTGGCACACAGAGGCCCCTCACAAAGTCTCGCGCCATTCCGAGTCCAGCGGATGAACTTCGCCAGCCCTACCCCCCAAGGCTATAGCCCACACGTGTTTTGGGCAATTTTCCGCAACGAGGCTTTGGCGCCCCGACCTTTGGGCGCCTATTTTTGGACACGGCTGTGCCTGCAGCCTATTTTTGGCACACGGACGGCCGTCGCAAAGTCTCGCCCCATTCTGAGTCCGGCTGACGAACTTCGCCAGCCCCACCCCCCAAGGCTGTAGCCCCCCATTTTTGGGGCATTTTTCCGCAGGAGGGCTTTGGCACCCCGACTTTCGGGCGCTTATTTTTAGGCGCGGCTGTGCCCGCGCCCTATTTTTGGCACACAGAGGCCCCATGCAAAGTATCGCCCCATTCCGAGTCCGGTGGACGAACTTCACCAGCCCCACCCCCAGCCTAGAGCCCACCCGTTTTTTGGGCATTTTTCCGCAGGGGGGCTTTGGCGCCCCGACCTTCTGGCGCTTATTTTTGGGCGCGGCTGGCCCGCGGCCTATTTTGGGTACAGGGATGCCCCTCGCAAAGTCTCGCCCCATACCGAGTCCGGTGGACGAACTTCGCCAGCCCCACCCCCAGCCTATAACCCACCCGTTTTTTGGGCATTTTTCCTCAGGGGGGCTTTGGTGCCCTGACCTTCGGGCACTTATTTTCGCGTGCGGCTGTGCGCGTAGCCTATTTTTGTCCCACGGAGGCCCCTCGCCAAGTATCGTCCCATTCTGAGTCCAGTGGACGAACTTCGCCAGCCCCACTCCCCAAGGCTATAGCCCACCCGTTTTTTGGGCATTTTTCCGTAGGGGGGCTTTGGCGCCCCGACCTTCGGGAACTCATTTTTAGCCGTGGCTGTGGCCGCGGCCTTTTTTTTTTTCATACGGAGGCTCCTCGCAAAGTCTCGCCCCATTCTGAGTCCGGCGGACGAACTTCGCCAGCTCCACCCCCCAAGGCTATAGCCCACCCGTTTTTTGGGCATTTTTCCGTAGGGGGGCTTTGGCGCCCCGACCTTCGGGAACTCATTTTTAGCCGTGGCTGTGGCCGCGGCCTTTTTTTTTTTCATACGGAGGCTCCTCGCAAAGTCTCGCCCCATTCTGAGTCCGGCGGACGAACTTCGCCAGCTCCACCCCCCAAGGCTATAGCCCACCCGTTTTTTGGGCATTTTTCCGTAGGGGGGCTTTGGCGCCCCGACCTTCGGGAACTCATTTTTAGCCGTGGCTGTGGCCGCGGCCTTTTTTTTTTTCATACGGAGGCTCCTCGCAAAGTCTCGCCCCATTCTGAGTCCGGCGGACGAACTTCGCCAGCTCCACCCCCCAAGGCTATAGCCCACCCGTTTTTTGGGCATTTTTCCGTAGGGGGGCTTTGGCGCCCCGACCTTCGGGAACTCATTTTTAGCCGTGGCTGTGGCCGCGGCCTTTTTTTTTTTCATACGGAGGCTCCTCGCAAAGTCTCGCCCCATTCCGAGTCCGGCGGACGAACTTCGCCAGCCCTACC
>MKYO02025937.1:57961-72805 GCA_002013955.2 Citrus medica | reverse complement strand
CACGGAGGCCCCTCGCAAAGTCTCGCCCCATTCCGAGTCCGGCCGACGAACTTCGCCATCCCCACCCCCCAAGGCTATAGCCCCCCCGTTTTTTGGGCATTTATCCACAGGGGGGCTTGGGTGCCCTGACCTTCAGGCGCTTATTTTTGGGCGCGGCTGTGTCCGCGGCCTTTTTTTGGCATACGGAGGCTCCCCACAAAGTCTCGCCCCATTCCGAGTCCGGCGGATGAACTTCGCCGGCCCCACCCCCTAAGGCCATAACCCACCCATTTTTTGGGCATTTTTCCGCAGGGCGGCCTTGGCGCCCCGACCTTCTGGCGCTTATTTTTCAACGCGGCTGGCCCGCAGCCTATTTTTGGCACACGGAGGCCCCTCGCAAAGTCTCTTCCCATTCCGAGTCCGGCGGACGAACTTCGCCAGCCCCACCCCCCAAACCTATAGCCCACCCGTTTTTTGGGCATTTTTCCGCAGGGGGGCTTTGGCGCCCTGACCTTCGGGCACTCATTTTTAGGCGCGGCTGTTCCCGCGGCCTATTTTTGGCATACGGAGGCCCCTCGCAAAGTCTCGCTCCATTCCGAGTCCAACGGACGAACTTCGCCAGCCCCACCCCCCAAGCCTATAGCTCACACGTTTTTGGGGCATTTTTCCGCAAGGAGGCTTTGGCGCCCCGACCTTCGGGCACTTATTTTTGGGCGCGGCTGTGCCGGTGGCCTATTTTTGGCACACGGAGGCCCCTTGCAATGTCTCGTCCCATTCCGAGTCCGGCGGATGAAATTTCCCATCCCCAGCCCCCCAGGTTATTGCCTACCCTTTTTTTGGGCCTTTTTCCGCAGGGGGACTTTGGCTCCCCGACCTTCGGGCGCTTATTTTTGGGTACAGCTGTGCCAACGGCCTATTTTTGCCACACGGAGGCCCCTCGCAAAGTCTCGCCCCATTCCAAGCCCGGCGGACGAACTTCGCCAGCTCCATCCCCCAAGGCTATAGCCCACACATTTTTTGGGCATTTTTTTGCAAGGGGGCTTTGGTGCCCCAACCTTCGGGCACTTATTTTTAGGTGCGGCTGTGCCCGCGGCCTATGTTTGGTACACGGAGGCCCCTCGCAAAGTCTCGCCCCATTCCGAGTCCGTCGGACGAATTTCGGAAGCCCCACCCACCAAGGCTATAGCCCACACGTTTTTTGGGCATTTTTCCGCAATGAGGCTTTGGCGCCCCCACCTTCGGGCACTTACTTTTGGGCGCAGCTTTGCCCACGGCCTATTTTTGGCACACGGAGGCCCGTCGCAAAGTCTCGCCCCATTCTGAGTCCGGCTGACGAACTTCGCCAGCCCCACCCCCCAAGGCTGTAGCCCCCCTTTTTTTGGGCGTTTTTCCGCAGGGGGGCTTTGGCGCCCTGGCCTTCGGGCACTTATTTTTGGGCGCGGCTGTGTCCGCAGCCTATTGTTGTCCCACGGAGGCCCCTCGCCAAGTGTCGCCCCATTCTGAGTCCGGCAGACGAACTTCACCAGCCCCACTGCCCAAGGCTATAGCCCACCCGTTTTTTGGGCATTTTTCCGCAGGCGGGCTTTGGCGCCCCGACCTTCTGGCGCTTATTTTTGGGCGCGGATGTGTCCACGGCCTTTTTTTGGCATACGGACGCTCCCCACAAAGTCTCGCCCCATTCCGAGTCCGGCGGATAAACTTCGCCGGCCCCACCCCCCAAGGCCATAGCCCACCCGTTTTTTGGGCATTTTTCCGCAGGGGGGCTTTGGCGCCCCGACCTTCTGGCGCTTATTTTTGGGCGCGGCTGTGCCCGCGGCCTATTTTTGGNTTTTTGGGCATTTTTCCGGAGGGGGGCTTTGGCGCCCCGACCTTCGGGAACTCATTTTTAGCCGCGGCTGTTGCCGCGGCCTATTTTTGGCATACGGAGGCCACTCGCAAAGTCTCGCCCCATTCCGAGTCCAGCGGACGAACGTCGCCAGCCCCACCCCCCGAGGCTATAGCCCACCCGTTTTTTGGGCATTTTTCCGCATGGGGGCTTTGGTGCCCCGACCTTCTGGCGCTTATTTTTGGGCGCGGCTGTGTCCGCGGCCTTTTTTTGGCATACGGGGGCTCCCCACAAAGTCTCTCCCCATTCCGAGTCCGGCGGATGAACTTCGCCGGCCCCACCCCCCATGGCCATAGCCCACCCATTTTTTGGGCATTTTTCCGCAGGGGGGCTTTGGCGCCCCGACCTTCTGGCGCTTATTTTTGGGAGCGGCTGGTCCGCGGCCTATTTTTGGCACACGGAGGCCCCTCGCAAAGTCTCGGCCCATTCCGAGTCCGGCCGACGAACTTCGCCATCCCCACCCCCCAAGGCTATAGCCCCCCCGTTTTTTGGGCATTTATCCACAGGGGGGCTTGGGCGCCCCGACCTTCGGGCGCTTATTTTTGCACGCGGCTGTGTCCACGGCCTTTTTTTGGCATACGGAGGCTCCCTACAAGGTCTCGCCCCATTCCGAGTCCGGCGGATGAACTTCGCCGGCCCCACCCCCCAAGGCCATAGCCCACCCATTTTTTGGGCATTTTTCCACAGGGGCGCTTTGGCGCCCCGACCTTCTGGCGCTTATTTTTGGGCGCGGCTGTGGACGTACCCTTTTTTTGGCACACAGAGGCCCCTCGCAAAGTTTTGCCTGATTCCGAGTCCGGCGGACGAACTTCGCCAGCCCCACCCCCCAAGCCTATAGCCCACCCGTGCCCCACCCCCCAAGGCTGTAGCCCCCCTTTTTTTGGGCGTTTTTCCGCAGGGGGGCTTTGGCGCCCTGGCCTTCGGGCACTTATTTTTGGGCGCGGCTGTGTCCGCAGCCTATTGTTGTCCCACGGAGGCCCCTCGCCAAGTGTCGCCCCATTCTGAGTCCGGCAGACGAACTTCACCAGCCCCACTGCCCAAGGCTATAGCCCACCCGTTTTTTGGGCATTTTTCCGCAGGCGGGCTTTGGCGCCCCGACCTTCTGGCGCTTATTTTTGGGCGCGGATGTGTCCACGGCCTTTTTTTGGCATACGGACGCTCCCCACAAAGTCTCGCCCCATTCCGAGTCCGGCGGATAAACTTCGCCGGCCCCACCCCCCAAGGCCTGTCTCTTATACACATCTCCGCGGCCTTTTTTTGGCATACGGAGGCCCCTCGCAAAGTCTCGGCCCATTCCGAGTCCGGCGGATGAACTTCGCCCGCCCCACCCCCCAAGTATATACCCCACCCGTTTTTTGGACATTTTTGCGCAGGGGGCTTTGGTTGTCTCTTATACACATCTCGGGCACTTATTTTTAGGTGCGGCTGTGCCCGCGGCCTATTTTTGGCACACGGAAGCCCCTCGCAAAGTCTCGGCCCATTCCGAGTCCGGCGGATGAACTTCGCCCGCCCCACCCCCCAAGTATATACCCCACCCGTTTTTTGGACATTTTTGCGCAGGGGGCTTTGGTTGTCTCTTATACACATCTCGGGCACTTATTTTTAGGTGCGGCTGTGCCCGCGGCCTATTTTTGGCACACGGAAGCCCCTCGCAAAGTCTCGGCCCATTCCGAGTCCGGCGGATGAACTTCGCCCGCCCCACCCCCCAAGTATATACCCCACCCGTTTTTTGGACATTTTTGCGCAGGGGGCTTTGGTTGTCTCTTATACACATCTCGGGCACTTATTTTTAGGTGCGGCTGTGCCCGCGGCCTATTTTTGGCACACGGAAGCCCCTCGCAAAGTCTCGGCCCATTCCGAGTCCGGCGGATGAACTTCGCCCGCCCCACCCCCCAAGTATATACCCCACCCGTTTTTTGGACATTTTTGCGCAGGGGGCTTTGGTTGTCTCTTATACACATCTCGGGCACTTATTTTTAGGTGCGGCTGTGCCCGCGGCCTATTTTTGGCACACGGAAGCCCCTCGCAAAGTCTCGGCCCATTCCGAGTCCGGCGGATGAACTTCGCCCGCCCCACCCCCCAAGTATATACCCCACCCGTTTTTTGGACATTTTTGCGCAGGGGGCTTTGGTTGTCTCTTATACACATCTCGGGCACTTATTTTTAGGTGCGGCTGTGCCCGCGGCCTATTTTTGGCACACGGAAGCCCCTCGCAAAGTCTCGGCCCATTCCGAGTCCGGCGGATGAACTTCGCCCGCCCCACCCCCCAAGTATATACCCCACCCGTTTTTTGGACATTTTTGCGCAGGGGGCTTTGGTTGTCTCTTATACACATCTCGGGCACTTATTTTTAGGTGCGGCTGTGCCCGCGGCCTATTTTTGGCACACGGAAGCCCCTCGCAAAGTCTCGGCCCATTCCGAGTCCGGCGGATGAACTTCGCCCGCCCCACCCCCCAAGTATATACCCCACCCGTTTTTTGGACATTTTTGCGCAGGGGGCTTTGGTTGTCTCTTATACACATCTCGGGCACTTATTTTTAGGTGCGGCTGTGCCCGCGGCCTATTTTTGGCACACGGAAGCCCCTCGCAAAGTCTCGGCCCATTCCGAGTCCGGCGGATGAACTTCGCCCGCCCCACCCCCCAAGTATATACCCCACCCGTTTTTTGGACATTTTTGCGCAGGGGGCTTTGGTTGTCTCTTATACACATCTCGGGCACTTATTTTTAGGTGCGGCTGTGCCCGCGGCCTATTTTTGGCACACGGAAGCCCCTCGCAAAGTCTCGGCCCATTCCGAGTCCGGCGGATGAACTTCGCCCGCCCCACCCCCCAAGTATATACCCCACCCGTTTTTTGGACATTTTTGCGCAGGGGGCTTTGGTTGTCTCTTATACACATCTCGGGCACTTATTTTTAGGTGCGGCTGTGCCCGCGGCCTATTTTTGGCACACGGAAGCCCCTCGCAAAGTCTCGGCCCATTCCGAGTCCGGCGGATGAACTTCGCCCGCCCCACCCCCCAAGCCTATAGCCCACCCATTTTTTGGGCATTTTCCGCAGGGGGGCTTTGGCGCCCCGACCTTCTGGCGCTTATTTTGGGTGCGGCTGGCCCACGGCCTATTTTGGGCACACGGATGCCCCTCGCAAAGTCTCGCCCCATTCCGAGTCCGGCGGATGAACTTCGCCGGCCCCACCCCCCAAGGCCATAGCCCACCCGTTTTTTGGGCATTTTTCCGCAGGGGGGCTTTGGCGCCCCGACCTTCTGGCGCTTATTTTTGAGCGCGGCTGTGTCCGCGGCCTTTTTTTGGCATACGGAGGCTCCCCAGAAAGTCTCGCCCCATTCCGAGTCCGGCGGATGAACTTCGCCGGCCCCACCCCCCAAGGCCATAGCCTACCCGTTTTTTGGGCATTTTTCCGCAGGGGGGCTTTCGCGCCCCGACCTTCTGGCGCTTATTTTTGGGTGCGGCTGGCCCGCGGCCTATTTTTGGCACACGGAAGCCCCTCGCAAAGTCTCGCCCCATTCCGAGTCCGGCGGACGAACTTCGCCAGCCCCACCCCCCAAGGCTATAGCCCACCCATTTTTTGGGCATTTTTCCGCAGGGGGGCATTGGCGCCCCAACTTTCGGGTGCTTATTTTTTGGTGCGGCTGTACACGTGGCCTAGTTTTGGCACACGGAGGCCCCTCGCAAAGTCTTGACCCTTTCCGAGTCCGGCGGACAAACATCGCCAGCCCCACCCCCCAAGGCTATAGCCCACCCATTTTTTGGGCATTTTTCCGCAGGGGGGCATTGGCGCCCCAACTTTCGGGTGCTTATTTTTTGGTGCGGCTGTACACGTGGCCTAGTTTTGGCACACGGAGGCCCCTCGCAAAGTCTTGACCCTTTCCGAGTCCGGCGGACAAACATCGCCAGCCCCACCCCCCAAGGCTATAGCCCACCCATTTTTTGGGCATTTTTCCGCAGGGGGGCATTGGCGCCCCAACTTTCGGGTGCTTATTTTTTGGTGCGGCTGTACACGTGGCCTAGTTTTGGCACACGGAGGCCCCTCGCAAAGTCTTGACCCTTTCCGAGTCCGGCGGACAAACATCGCCAGCCCCACCCCCCAAGGCTATAGCCCACCCATTTTTTGGGCATTTTTCCGCAGGGGGGCATTGGCGCCCCAACTTTCGGGTGCTTATTTTTTGGTGCGGCTGTACACGTGGCCTAGTTTTGGCACACGGAGGCCCCTCGCAAAGTCTTGACCCTTTCCGAGTCCGGCGGACAAACATCGCCAGCCCCACCCCCCAAGGCTATAGCCCACCCATTTTTTGGGCATTTTTCCGCAGGGGGGCATTGGCGCCCCAACTTTCGGGTGCTTATTTTTTGGTGCGGCTGTACACGTGGCCTAGTTTTGGCACACGGAGGCCCCTCGCAAAGTCTTGACCCTTTCCGAGTCCGGCGGACAAACATCGCCAGCCCCACCCCCCAAGGCTATAGCCCACCCATTTTTTGGGCATTTTTCCGCAGGGGGGCATTGGCGCCCCAACTTTCGGGTGCTTATTTTTTGGTGCGGCTGTACACGTGGCCTAGTTTTGGCACACGGAGGCCCCTCGCAAAGTCTCGCCCCATTCCGAGTCTGGTGGACGAACTTCGCCAGCTCCACCCCCTAAGGCTATAGCCCACCTGTTTGTTGGTCATTTTCTCTTATTTTTGGGCCCGACTGTGCCCGCGTCCTATTTTTGGTGCACGAAGGCCACTCACAATGTCTCGCCCCATTCTGAGTCCGGCGGACGAACTTCGCCAGCTCCACCCCACAAGGCTATAGCCCACCCGTTTTTTGGACATTTTTGCGCAGGGGGCTTTGGCGCCCCGACCTTCGGGCGCTTATTTTACGGCGCGGCTGAGCCCGCGGCTTATTTTTGGTACACGGAGGCACCTTGCAAACTCTCGCCCCATTCCGAGTCCGACGGACGAACTTCGCCAGCCCCACCCCCAAAGGCTAAAGCGCACCCGTTTTTTGGGCAATTTTCCGCAGGGCGGCTTTGGCGTCCCAACCATCAGTCCTTTATTTTTGGGCGCGACTGTGTCCGCTGCCTATTTTTGGTCAACGGAGGCCCCTCGCAAAGTCTGGCACATTCCCAGTCCGGCGGACGAACTTCGCCAGCTCCACCCCCCAAGGCTATAGCCCACCTGTTTTTTGGTCATTTTAACGTATTTTTAGGCGCGCCTGTGCCCGTGGCCTATTTTCAGCACACGGAGGCCACTCGCAAAGTCTCGCCCCATTCCGAGTCCGGCGGACTAACTTCGCCAGCCCCACCCCCCAAAGCTATAGCCCACCCGTTTTTTGGGAATTTTTCCGCAGGGGGGCTTTGGTGCCCCGACCTTCGGGCTCTTATTTTTGGGTGTAGCTATGCCCGTGGACTATTTTTGACACACGGAGGCCCCTCGCAAAGTCTCGCCCCATTCCGAGTCCGGAGGACGAACTTCGCCAGCCCCACCCCCCAAGGCTATAGCCCACACGTTTTTTGGGCGTTTTTCCGCAGGGGAGCTTTGGCGCCGCGACCTTTAGGGGCTTATTATTGGCCGCGGCTGTGCCCGCGGCCTATTTTTGGCACACGGAGGCCCCTCGCAAAGTCTCGCCCCTGTCTCTTATACACATCTCACAGCCTATTTTTGGTACACGGAGGCCCCTCGCAAAGTCTCGCCCCTGTCTCTTATACACATCTCACAGCCTATTTTTGGTACACGGAGGCCCCTCGCAAAGTCTCGCCCCATTCCGAGTCCGGCGGACGAACTTCGCCAACTCCACCCCCCAAGGCTATAGCCCACCCGTTTTTTGGACATTTTTCTGCATGGGGGTGTTGGCGCCCCGAACTTCGGCCGCTTATTTTTGGGTACGACTGTGCCCGTGGCCTATTTTTGGCACATGGAGGCCCCTCGCAAAGTCTCGCCCCATTCCGAGTCCGGCGGACGAACTTCGCCAACTCCACCCCCCAAGGCTATAGCCCACCCGTTTTTTGGACATTTTTCTGCATGGGGGTGTTGGCGCCCCGAACTTCGGCCGCTTATTTTTGGGTACGACTGTGCCCGTGGCCTATTTTTGGCACATGGAGGCCCCTCGCAAAGTCTCGCCCCATTCCGAGTCCGGCGGACGAACTTCGCCAACTCCACCCCCCAAGGCTATAGCCCACCCGTTTTTTGGACATTTTTCTGCATGGGGGTTTTGGCGCCCCGAACTTCGGCCGCTTATTTTTGGGTACGACTGTGCCCGTGGCCTATTTTTGGCACACGGAGGCCCCTCGCAAAGTCTCGCCCCATTCCGAGTCTGGCGGACAAACTTTGCCAGCTCCACCCCCCAAGGCTATAGCCCACCTGTTTTTTGGTCATTTTTGCGCATTTTTGGGCGCGGCTGTGCCCGTGGCCTATTTTTGGCACACGGAGGCCACTCGAAAAGTCTCACCCCATTCCGAGTCCGGCGGACTAACTTCGCCAGCCCCACCCCGGAAGGCTATAGCCCACCCGTTTTTTGGGCATTTTTCGGCAGGGTGGCTTTGGCGCCCTGACCATCGGGCTCTTATTTTTGGGCGAGGCCTTGCCTGCGGCCTATTTTTGGCACACAGAGGCCTCTCACAATGTCTCTCCCCATTCCGAGTCTGGCGGACGAACATCGCCAGCCCCACCCCCCAAGGCTATAGCCCACCCATTTTTTGGGCATTTTTCCGCAGAGGGGCATTGGCGCCCCGACTTTCGGGTGCTTATTTTTGGGTGCGGCTATGTACGTGGCCTATTTTTGGCACACAGAGGTCCCTCGCAAAGTCTCACCCCATTCCGAGTCCGGCGGACGAACTTCGCCAGCTCCACCCCCTAAGACTATAGCCCACCTGTTTTTTGGTCATTTTTGCTTATTTTTGGGCCCATCTGTGCCCGCGGCCTATATTTGGCGTACGGAGGCCCCACCCCCCAAGGCTATAGCCCACCCACTTTTTGGGCATTTTTCCGCAGGGGGGCTTTGGCGCCCCGACCTTCGGGCTCTTATTTTAGGCCGCGGCTGTGCCTGCGGCCTATTTTTTGGACACAGAGGCCCCTCGCAAAGTCTCGCCCCATTCCGAGTACGACAGTTGAACTTCGCTAGCCCCACCCCCCAAGGCTATAGCCCACCCGTTTTTTGGGCATTTTTCCGCTGGGGGGCTTTGGCGCCCCGACCTTCGGGCGGTTATTTTTGGGCGCGGCTTCCCCCGCGGCCTGTTTTTGGCGCATGGAGGCCCCTCGTAAAGTCTCACCCCATTCTGAGTCCGGCGGACGACCTTCGCCAGCCCCACCCCCCAAGGCTATAGCCCACCTGTTTTTTGGGCATTTTTCTGCAGGGGGCTTTGGCGCCCCGTCCTTCGGGCACTTATTTTTGGGCAAAGCTGGGCCCGCGGCCTNTGTCCGCGGCCTTTTTTTGGCATACGGAGGTTCCCCACAAAGTCTCGCCCCATTCCGAGTCCGGCGGATGAACTTCGCCGGCCCCACCCCCCAAGGCCATAGCCCACCCGTTTTTTGGGCATTTTTCCACAGGGGGGCTTTGGCGCCCCGACCTTCTGGCACTTATTTTTGGACGCGGCTGGCCCGCGGCCTATTTTTGGCCCACGGAGGCCCCTCGCAAAGTCTCGCCCCATTCCGAGTCCGGCCGACGAACTTCGCCATCCCCACCCCCCAAGGCTATAGCCCCCCCGTTTTTTGGGCATTTATCCACAGGGGGGCTTGGGCGCCCTGACCTTCAGGCGCTTATTTTTGGGCGCGGCTGTGTCCGCGGCCTTTTTTTGGCATACGGAGGCTCCCCACAAAGTCTCGCCCCATTCCGAGTCCGGCGGATGAACTTCGCCGGCCCCACCCCCTAAGGCCATAACCCACCCATTTTTTGGGCATTTTTCCGCAGGGCGGCCTTGGCGCCCCGACCTTCTGGCGCTTATTTTTCAACGCGGCTGGCCCGCAGCCTATTTTTGGCACACGGAGGCCCCTCACAAAGTCTCGCCACATTCCGAGTCCGGTGGACGAACTTCGCAAGTCCCACGCCCCAAGGATATAGTCCACCCATTTTTTGGGGATTTTTCCACAGGATGGCTTTGACGGCCCGACCTTCGGGTGCTTATTTTTGGGTACGGCTGTGCCCGCGGCCTATCTTTGGCACAAGGAGGCCCCTCGCAAAGTATCGCCCCATTCCGAGTCCGGCGGATGAACTTCGCAAGCCCCACCCCCTGAGGCTATAGCCCACCCATTTTTTGTGCATTTTTCCGCAGGGGGGCTTTGGCGCCCCGACCTTCGGGCACTTATTTTTGGGGGCGGCTGTGCCCGCTGCCTATTTTTTGTACACGGAGGCCCCTCGCAAAGTCTCGCCCCATTCTAAGTCCGGCGGATGAACTTCGCCACCCCCACCCCCCAAGGCTATAGCCCACCCATTTTTTGGGCGTTTTTCTGTAGGGGGCTTTGGCGCCCCGACATTTGGGCGCTTATTTTTGGGCACGGCTGTGCCCGTGGCCTATTTTTGGTACACGGAGGCCCCTCGTAAAGTCTCATCCCATTCCGATTCCGGCGGACAAACTTCGCGAGCCCCACCCCCCGAGGCTATATCCCACCCGTTTTTTCGGCATTTTTCCGCAGGGGGGCTTTGGCGTCCCAACGTTCGGGCGCTTATTTTTGGGCGCGGCTTTGCCCGCGGCCTATTTTTGGCATACGGAGACCCCTCGCAAAGTCTCGCCCCATTCAGAGTCCGGCGGACGAACTTCGCAAGCCCCACTCCCCGAGGCTATAGCCCACCCGTTTTTTGTTCATTTTTCCGCAGGGGGGCTTTGGCGCCCCGACCTTCGGGCGCTTATTTTTGGGGGCGGCTGTGCCCGCTGCCTATTTCTGGCACATGGAGGCCCGTCGCAAAGTCTCGCCCCATTCCGAGTCCGGCGGACGAACTTCGCCAGCCCCACCCCCCAATGCTATAGCCCACCCGTTTTTTGGGCGTTTTTCTGTAGGGGGCTTTGGTGCCCCGACCTTTGGGCGCTTATTTTTGGGCGCGGCTGTGTCCGCGTCCTATTTTTGGCACACGGAGACCCCTCGCAAAGTCTCGCCCAATTCTGAGTCCGGCGGACGAACTTCGCCAGCCCCACCCCCCAAGGCTATAGCCCACCCGTTTTTTGGGCATTTTTCTGCAGGGGGGCTTTGTTGCCCCAACCTTCGGGCACTTATTTTTGGGCGCAGCTGTGTCCGTGGCCTATTTTTGGCACACGGATGCCCCTCACAAAATCTCGCCCCATTCCGAGTCCGGCAGACGAACTTCGCCAACCCACCACCCAAGGCTATAGCCCACCCATTTTTTGGGCATTTTTCCGCTAGGGGCTTTGGCACCCCGACCTTCGGGCGCTTATTTTTGGGCACGGCTGTGCCCGTGGCCTATTTTTGGCACACAGAGGCCCCTCGTAAAGTCTCGCCCCATTGCGAGTCCGGTGGACGAACTTCGCCAGCTCCTCCCCCCAAGGCTATAGCCCACCCGTTTTTTGAGCATTTTTCTGCAGGGGGGCTTTGTTGCCCCAACCTTCAGGCGCTTATTTTTGGGCGCGGCTCTGTCCGCGGCCTATTTTTGGCACACAGATGCCCCTCTCAATATCTCGCCCCATTCCGAGTCCGGCAGACGAACTTCGCCAGCCCCACCACCCAAGGCTATAGCCCACCCGTTTTTTGGGCATTTTTCCGCTAGGGGCATTGCCGCCCCGAACTTCGGGTGCTTATTTTTTGGTGTGGCTTTGGCCGTGGCCTATTTTTGGCACACGGAGGCCCCTCACAAAGTCTCGTCCCATTCCGAGCCCGGCAGATGAACTTCGCAAGCCCCACCCCCCAAGGCTATAGCCCACCCGTTTTTTGGGCATTTTCCGCAGGGGGGCCTTGGCGACCCGACCTTCGGGCGCTTATTTTTGGACGCGGCTGTGCCCGCGCCCTATTTTTGGTACACGGAGCCCCTCGTAAAGTCTCGGCCCATTCCGAGTCCGGCGGGCGAACTTCGCCAGCCCCACCCCCCAAGGCTATAACCTACCCGTTTTTTGGGCATTTTTCTGCAGGGGCGCTTTGGCGTCCCAACCTTCAGGGGCTTATTTTTGGGCGCGGCTGTGCCCGCGGACTATTGTTGCCACACGGAGGCCCCTCGCAAAGTCTCGCCCCATTCCGAGAGACTAACTTCGCCAGCCCCACCCCCCAAGCCGCCCACCCGTTTTTTGGGCATTTTTGCGCAGGGGGGCTTTGGCACACCGACCTTCGGGCGCTTATTTTTGGATTCGGCTGTACCCGCAGCCTATTCTTATCCAACGGTGGTCCCTCGCAAAGTCTCCCCCCATTCTGAATCCGGCGGACGAACTTCGCCAACTCCACCCCCCAAGGCTATAGCCCATAGGTTTTTTGGGCATTTTTCCGCAGGGGGGCTTTGGCGCCCCGACGTTCGGCTGCTTAATTTTTGACGCGGCTTTGTCTGCGGCCTATGTTTTGCACGCAGAGGCCCCTCACAAAGTCTCGCCCCATTCCGAGTCCGGCGGACGAACTTCGCCAACTCCACCCCCCAAGGCTATAGCCCATAGGTTTTTTGGGCATTTTTCCGCTAGGGGCTTTGGCACCCCGACCTTCGGGGGCTTATTTTTGGGCACAGCTGTGCCCGTGGCCTATTTTTGGCACACAGAGGCCCCTCGTAAAGTCTCGCCCCATTCCGAGTCTGGAGGATGGACTTCGCCAGCCCCACCCCCCAAGGCTATAGCCCCCCGTTTATTCGGCATTTTTCCGCAGGGGGGCTTTGGCGCCCCGACCTTCGGGCGCTTAATTTTGCACGCGGCTATGTCTGCAGCCTATTTTTGGCACACGGTGGCCCCTCACAAAGTCTCGCCCCATTCCGAGACCGGTGGACGAACTTCGCCAGCCCCACCCCCCAAGGCTATAGTCCACCCATTTTTTGGGTATTTTTGCGCATGGGGGCTTTGACGTCCTGACCTTCGGGTGCGGCTGTGCCCGCGGCCTATTTTTGGCACATGGAAGCCCCTCGCAAAGTCTCGCCCCATTCCTAGTCCAGCAGACGAACTTTGCCAGTCCCACCCCACAAGGCTATAGCCAACCCGCTTTTTGGGCATTTTTCCGCAGGGGGGCTTCGGCGCACCGACCTTCGGGTGCTTATTTTTTGACACGGCTGTGCCCACGGCCTATTTTTTCCCCATGGAGGCCCCTCGCAAAGTCTCGCCCCATTCCGAGTCCGGCGGACGAACATCGCCAGCCCCACCCCCCAAGGCTATAACCTACCCGTTTTTTGGGCATTTTTCTGCAGGGGCGCTTTGGCGTCCCAACCTTCAGGGGCTTATTTTTGGGCGCGGCTGTGCCCGCGGACTATTGTGCCCGCGGCCTATTTTTGGCACACGGAGGCCCCTCGTAAAGTCTCGCCCTATTCCGAGTCCGGCGGGCGAACTTCTCCAGCCCCACCCCCCAAGGCTATAGCCCACCCGTTTTTTGGGCATTTTTCCGCAGGGGGGCTTTGGCTCCCCGACCTTCGGGTTCTGATTTTTGGGCGCGGCTGCATCCGCGGCATATTTTTGTGAAACCGATACCCCTCGCAAAGTCTCGCCCCATTCCGTGTCCGGCGGACGAACTTCGCCAGCCCCACCCCCCAAGGCTATATCCCACCCATTTTTAGGACATTTTTCCGCAGGGGGGCTTTGGCGCCCCGGCCTTCGGGCGCGGCTGTGCCTGCGGCCTATTTTTGGCACACGGAAACCCCTAGCAAAGTGTCGTCCCGTTCCTAGTCCGGCGGACGAACTTCGCCAGCCCCACCCCCCAAGGCTATAGCCCACCCGTTTTTTGGGCATTTTTCCGCAGGGGGGCTTTGGCGCACCGACCTTCGGGTGCTTATTTTTGGGCGCGGCTGTACCCGTGGCCTATTTTTGGTACACGGAGGCCCCTCGCACAGTCTCACCCCATTCCGAGTCCGGCGGACGAACTTCGCCAGCCTCACCCCCCAAAGCTATATCCCACCCATTTTTTGGACATTTTTCCTCTGGGGGGCTTTGGCGCCCCAACCTTCGGGGGCTTTTTTTTGGGTGTGGCTGTGCCCGTGGACTATTTTTGACACATGGAGGCCCCTCGCAAAGTCTCGCCCCTTTCCGAGACCGGCGGACGGACTTCGCAAGCCCCACCCCCCAAGGCTATAGCCCACCTGTTTATTGGGTATTTTTGCGCAGGGGGGCTTTGGCATCCCGACCTTCGGGTGCGGCTGTGCCCGCGGCCTATTTTTGGCACATGGAGGCTCCTCGCAAAGTCTCGCCCCATTCCTAGTCCAGCGCACAAACTTTGCCAGTCCCACCCCACAAGGCTATAGCCAACCCGCTTTTTGGGCATTTTTCCGCAGGGGGCCTATGGCGCCCCGACCTTCGGGCGATTATTTTTGGACGCGGCTATGTCCGTGGCCTATTTTTGGCACACGGAGGCCCCTCGCAAAGTCTCGCCCCATTCCGAGTCTGTCGGTTGAACTTCGCCAGCCCCATCCCCCAAGGCTATAGCCCACCCGTTTTTTGGGCATTTTTCCGCAGGGGGGCTTCGGCGCACCGACCTTCGGGCGCTTATTTTTGTGTACGGCTGTGCCCGCGGCCTATTTTTGGCACACGGAGGCCCCTCGAAAAGTCTCACCCCATTCCGAGTNCACACGGAGGCCCCTCGCAAAGTCTCGCCCCATTCCAAGTCCGGCGGACGAACTTCGCCAGCCCCACCCCCCATGGCTATAGCCCACCCGTTTTTTGGGCATTTTTCCGCAGGGGGACTTTGGTGCCCCGACCTTCTTGTGCGACTGTTCCCGCGGCCTTTTTTTGGCACATGGAGGCCCCTCGCATAGTCTCGCCCCATTCCGAGTCCGGCGGACGAACTTCGCCAGCCCCACCCCCCAAGGCTATAGCCCACCCGTTTTTTGGGCATTTTTCCGCAGGGGGGCTTTGGCGCCCCGACCTTCGGGCGCTTATTTTTGG
>MKYO02025926.1:163728-299212 GCA_002013955.2 Citrus medica | reverse complement strand
TTAGATAATAGAGAATATACAAAGATGAAGAATGATATATATTAATAAAGTTATTATTTATTAAATGAGTTAAATACAATCAAATTAATTATGAGAAGATGAAAAGCCAAATCTAAAAATAAAAATCTCTATTTATTAGATAATAGAGAATATACAAAGAAGCAAAATGGTGATGCCACATCACCTCCTCAAGTTCAAGTTTTATATATATATATAGATATAGATATAGTTAGATTGATATATTTAAGCCACTAAAGTTTAATTGTTGGCATAATAAAATAAATTAATGTTTGAAGACTTATAATTAATTATTATTAATGGTTACATATTATTGAATTTAAATAGAAAGAGGAAGAGACATATAATCTTTTATAATCTAATAATTATTTTTTATTTTTAATATTTTGTAATGTAATTATTTTTTTAATATCAACCAATTTATTAGATAATAGATAATATAAGAAGATGAGAAACAATGATGTCACACCACCTCCTTTAGTCCCAACTTTTTATATTTATATAGATGAAAGAACCTCTCTTCCTATGTTAATTAATTCATGTATTTTATGCCACTGAAGTTTAGTTGCTAGTATAATAAAATAAATAAATGTTTCAAAAGACTTATAATTAATTATTATTAATGATTACATATTGTTGAATTTAAATAGAAAGAGAAAAAAAGTACAAAGAATATCCACCAATATTTTAGATATTTTAGATAATAGAAAATATAAAAAGATGAAGAATGATATATATTAATAAAGTTACTATTTATTAAATGAGTTAAATACCATCAAATTAATTATGAGAAGATGAAAAGGCAAATCTAAAAATAAAAATCTCTATTTATTAGATAATAGAGAATATACAAAGAAGCAAAATGGTGATGACACATCACCTTCTCAAGTCCTAACTTTATATATATATATAGATCTTTTACAAAATTCCTTCTTTTTTTTATTTTATATTTCTATCCCTCGTCTTGTGTGAAGAGTGAAGGTAAAATTTACTTTTCATATTCGAATAGAAATCCTGAATAATGAGAATTTAAGGATTGAAAGTGTGGAGTTGGAGTGAGAAAGAGAATAGATTATTTACTTACATTAGAATGAGAGTTTAGAATATAAATCAGAATTCTATTTATATGTTTATTTTGTCTTGTAATGGGAGTGAGTTATTTCAAATTAGACTTTTATCTTTCATTTAAATAATTATATTTTTTTAATTACAAAGTGAATAAAATAATATATTTTTAAAATAAACTATTTATTTTATTATTAATTTTAATTATATAAATTAATAATAATGATTGATATTATTATATTTAATTTGTAAATTAAAAATTATTGAGAATAGCAACATAAACGAAACATTATTAATAATATTATAATATGGAATTAATATTTTCTAAGAATGAATTATTTATTATTAATAATTATCAATATTAAATAAATATAATATACATATATATTTTTTCAAATAAAGATAATATATAAGAATCTTATTAAGGGTTCCTCTATGATGCTTTAATTTTTTTACAGCATCAATAATGTTTTTAATTGTGTACCATTAGATTTAATCAATGGTACACAATATTTGTAGTAAAAAAAATGACAAACGGTTAATAAATGTGTAAGGGGTGGAGAATTTTGTAAAATAACTATGACCATCCTTAGAATTTGAAACAATTTCACTTAAATAGCATATTGTATTTAAAATTATTTTTTAATCCTCCTTAAAATTTGAAATGTGATAATCTTTTTCAAATAAATCTTCCAAAATCTATTACCATGAATTATAAAATATAATGGTAGGTTATTTAACACAAATCAAATAAATAAGTTGCAATTACAAAATTTAAATATGATATAATAGTAATAAATAACACAACTAAGTACATATACTTAAGTAAATGTCATAATTACATCAATAAACTCATTATTGAGATTGCTTGTAACATAAAAATTACTTGATCACACATGTTTTAATAAAATTTAATATCGTATATTAAAATACTAATTATTTTATATAATATTAAGGACTATTGTATAATTGATCATGAAGTATGTATTATTTTTAATACCTATTTAACATACTTATTCTCTGAACTTTATATTTATCTTACAATTAATATCCTTTCATGATAGAAATTTTAAGTTTTATAAGCTTATATATTTTCATTTTATTTTCAAATATCACTTTGTTAATTTCATAAAAGTTAAATCTAATATATATTCCTAATGAGTTTTAGTTTATGAATTGTGAAAGATTATTTTATTGATATCCTTTTATTGTAATTATAAAATTTTATGTTATTAAGAGTCATTACTTTTGTTATGATAATTAATAGTGACAATAAATAAAATATTACCTCCAATAATATTTATGTGGGAAAAAAAGTGAAAGAAAATCATTTATATTTTTAGATTTTTATTAACATGGTAGGAAATTATCTTAGCCTCATAAAATTTAACTTTCACAAGTTTGTTTTCATTTTATTTTTAAATGTCACTTTGTTAATTTCATAAAAGTTAAATCTAACACATATTCCTAATTAACTTTAGTTTATGAATCATGAAAGATTATTTTATTGTTATTCTTTGATAGTAATTATAAATTTTTTATGCTACGAAGAGTCATTACTTTTATTATGATAATTAATAGTGACAATAAATAAAATATTACATCAAATAATATTTAATGGACAAAATGAGGAAAAAAATCATTGTATGTTTTTATATTTCAATTATAAAGATATGGTTTGGGATACTTTAACTTAAATTTTTGGCACAATATTTGAGCCACTAATATCTCAGTCTCATGGTTAATATTGAAAGTCAAAGTATCATTTCATAATGTTATATCTTCCATCAATTGCATGAAATAAATAGTTTAATTTTTTGATAAAAATTTAAATCAAAATATTTCTCACTCTATAGTTATGTAGACATATATATTTTTTAATAATAATTGGTGAATAAAATATTTCTTATTTGTTGTGATTCATATAGTATTATTAATAAAACACATATAAAATAATTTATTGCAATGCTTTCTATTATCATTATTGTTTAGGTATTAATGGTTTGTAATTAAATTTATACGATACAAATTATTACAAGATTTTGTGTTAAATAACCTACTTGATATTATATTTTATACTTAATGGTAACTGATTTTGGAATATTTATTTAAAAGAAATTATCATATTACAAATTTAAAGGAGGGTTGAAAAATAATTTTAAATAAAATATACTATTTAAGTGAAATTGTTTCAAACTCTAAGGGTGGTCACAATTATTTTACAAAAATTATCTACCCACTTGAACGGTTACCATTATTTTTAAATTATTTTTTTAGAACAAATATTGTATACCATTGATTAGATCTAATGGTTCACAATTAATACATTATTGATACTGTAAAAAAATTTACAAAGTAAAATAATATTATTATATTATTTTTAAGTAATTTTAAATTTAGAATCAATGTAGATTATTATTTTTAACTAAATATAACAATATATTATCTAAATAAGTTTAATATTATTTTTAATAAATATAATATTACAAATAATTTAATAATATTATTTAAATAAATCTTATATTATTATTTTTAGAAAAATATAACAGTATTTTATTTTAAAAAATATAATTATATTATTTTAATAAGAGAAAAATAAAAAAGAAAGAGTTGGGAGGCCGTAAAAGTAAGAATCCCCTCACTCAAAAAATGAATGAATCCCACTTAGTGAAACTCCCACTCCTTCCTTTAAATAAATAAATATTAAAATAGGAGAAATTCGTAATCTTTACTTTTACTCTAACAAATAAACACATCAGAAACGTTAAAAATTCTTTTTGGGGCATTAGTTGGCTGTCAAATATCAACAGCACTTACAACTCTTGAACCAGCCGGCTCTGCTGCCAGAAATGGGCTCAGTATTCATGAGCTCAATTTCATTATCAAGTGGGCTGAAGTTGAAAGGCGCGGCAAGCGAGGGAAATCCGACCTCAACGCCTGTTCTGGCTTTCATGAGTTAAGTCAGCGTGCCTTTCACTTTTGACTTTTTTCTTCTTTTTTTTTTTTTTAAAAAAAAAGCCAGTTTCAATCTACAAAATCTATCAATGTAACGAATATTACTGTATCGACAAATTGATGAATTATTTATTTATGAAGATATTCTTTATATTTGATAAATACGATCACGTGTGTGTAATATTTATTTACTTTGATTTAGTATTTATTTGATTTTATTCGAATGATAGTTAGCTGTCTTAATTAGACTATGTAGAATTTTTATTTTCGTATATCAAAGATGTATACAGAGTTCCCTTGAGTTTGTTACAAAATGACAATACAAAGTAAAATTTCGCATTACAAAAGAAATTAGAAATGATATCTAATTTTAAATCAATTTCAAGAAATAGCAGACATCGCTGGAAACATATTTTACAAAGCTACATGATATGATATCATGTGAATTTAGTTTCAAATTAGGTAATTATTTATTTATGAGAAATTATCCACCGTCCACCTATTTTTTCACCGTTTTTAAAAAATACATAAATCTTTTTTTTTTCTTTTTTGCAGCACTCCACCTGAATTTAATATTTTTTTCATTGGTCCACTCTCATTATAACTTTATGCTGACATCATATGGGTAAAATTTTCATTTCATAATGACACAGTGGTAGATATGTGCAAAATAATATAACTTCAAGTGGAGTTCAGAAAAAAAAATTAAGAATTGTGTATTTTTGAAAAAATACGAAAAATATGTAGTCGGTGAATAACTTATCTTTTATATTTGAGAATAAAAAAGTCATTTAAATAATATTTTGTTAGTTTTCTTAATGGTCTCCAAATGAAAGTGGAAAAGTGAAAAAAAAAATGTAATTGCAGGTGGATTCCAGAAAAAAAAAGAATTATGTATTTTTAATAAAGTTGAAAAAACATGTGGACGATGGATAATTTCCTTTAATTTATTTAATAAGTGGGTACTATAGCAATATGAGATTTAAAAAAATTATTATCTTATATATTTATTGAATTATTAACTTATCATATTGGCTTCAAGTCGGAAATGACAAAAATTATTATTTGATTGAGACTATTAATCTATCAAAGTTCTACTATAGTATAATATGTAACTATGTAAGCCCAATATAAATTTAAATACATATTTATAATATAATACAACCTCAAAGTTTTACTGAGCATAGCATAAAAATATGCATCAATCTACGAGACCATTATCCACACTAAGAAATTATATATGATCTGACTATTATTTGAGGATACGTATAACATATTTATAGGATGAATATTTATTTGATTCAATCAAACTTGTACCCTCGATATAATGTTAAATGTCAAGAAACCACAAAGTTTGTTTGACTATATGTAAATGGTGGTCAAGGATTTCATTGGTTTTATTTGTAGTTCCTAGAAAAATCAATCTAAATCAAATCCACCGTTTAAATTTTTGTAATAATAATAATAATAACAACAACGACAATAACAACAAAAATAAATAAAAAATTTAGTCACTTCTTAAATACTATTGCTCCACTTACATTTTCATTTTGTCAATTTGAACCGATTTATTTAACATTTCCAAATTGGCTATGACAACACGCAACTGAACCACATTTATCATCACAATTATCAAAATCATCAACATTATGCATTTCTATTTAAGACTTCTCTTAACATAATGATTATAAGAGCGTTTTTCTCCAAAGATAGAGAAACCACAAGTCCCATTTTGTCTCATTGCAGTTGAATCTCAGATTTCCACCATTTGAAATGAAAATAAATATATCCATATATCTTGTACATAGAAGCCATAGATTTTAACCTGCTAATTCTTCTCGGGTTACATTATTATGGTCTGAAAGTGAATTAATCTGAATATGAACAAGCTGTCCTTATTACTTGCACTCATGAAACTGAATATATGCTCTAATGGAGCGCTTTACCATCAAATATTTGTAGGATTCTTCTCCTTCTTCTTCTTTTTCACCTTTTTGTAAACATATTTGATAAAGATGATCAATGATGGTCATGGTCTTAGGGTGCATTTGGGATTGATGTTGAGCAGTTGTAGCTTCCAAGGTACAGCACTAAAGTGTTTGGTAAACACTAACTGTTATACCTTGGAAATTATGTTAATGTGGTTTTTCACTTATATCATGAAAAATCTTTTATATCTTTAATAATTTTGTCAAAATTATTATTTATAATTTATATTTACTATATATTACTAACTTTTGTTTCATAGTTAGTAATATATAGTAAATATAAATTTTCAATAATAATTTTGACAAAATTATTAAAGATATAAAAGATTTTTCATGATATAAGTGAAAAACCACATTAACATAATTTCCAAGGTATAACAGTTAGTGTTTACCAAACACTTTAGTGCTGTACTATATATTACTAACTTTTGTTTCATAGTTAGTAATATATAGTAAATATAAATTTTCAATAATAATTTTGACAAAATTATTAAAGATATAAAAGATTTTTCATGATATAAGTGAAAAACCACATTAACATAATTTCCAAGGTATAACAGTTAGTGTTTACCAAACACTTTAGTGCTGTACTATATATTACTAACTTTTGTTTCATAGTTAGTAATATATAGTAAATATAAATTTTCAATAATAATTTTGACAAAATTATTAAAGATATAAAAGATTTTTCATGATATAAGTGAAAAACCACATTAACATAATTTCCAAGGTATAACAGTTAGTGTTTACCAAACACTTTAGTGCTGTACTATATATTACTAACTTTTGTTTCATAGTTAGTAATATATAGTACAGCACTAAAGTGTTTGGTAAACACTAACTGTTATACCTTGGAAATTATGTTAATGTGGTTTTTCACTTATATCATGAAAAATCTTTTATATCTTTAATAATTTTGTCAAAATTATTATTTAAAATTTATATTTACTATATATTACTAACTTTTGTTTCATAGTTAGTAATATATAGTACAGCACTAAAGTGTTTGGTAAACACTAACTGTTATACCTTGGAAATTATGTTAATGTGGTTTTTCACTTATATCATGAAAAATCTTTTATATCTTTAATAATTTTGTCAAAATTATTATTTAAAATTTATATTTACTATATATTACTAACTTTTGTTTCATAGTTATAGTTTTTTTTTCGTAACAGCTGCAACTTAAAAGATACAGCACCCCAATCTCAAACGCACCCAAAATCATAAATATAAAATATTTTGAGAAAAAATTCTTCCACACCCCCAAAGTTTGTTTAAGTGATCATATAGAACTTCTTGGTTGTACAAATAATCACGTAGAACCTTTTTTTATAATTATACCCTTTGACCATAACAACTCAAAAATAGAATTTACATAAAATTCTATAGTACCCACATTTATAATATTTTAATATATTATCTAACATATAAAATTATATAAATTTAAAAATTATTTTGAATGTATTAATATTTTAATAGTATTAATCTATCAGATATGTTTTAATATTAATAAATTTGTTTCACATGTTAATAACATTAAAATAATTGTATTTAAATTCAAAATAACTTACCAAATCTATATTACATTACAAGAAATAATACTTTCTATATCATTTTTTTTATATTATGTCAATATTATCATAAAGTTTAAAGTTAATTTTTGGATTTAAGTATTAATAAAATATTTCATACTTAGAATCACTTATTATTAATTTGCATGACATATATATGATATTTCATTAATTATATTTACTTTTATAATTTATTTGTATCTACATGTTATTTTTTTAAATTTTTATCTTAGTATTATATTTAAAAAAGTTTGACTACAATCGAATAATATAATAGTAAAAATTGGGTTTGTAACACCATTTATTAATCCAAAGGATTTATGTCATTATTTAAGCACACCTTAGAGGTGTGAATGGTATTTTCCCAATATTTTGAGCTCATACTTAAGTATATGTGCATGTATGAAGGGTGGTGATATTTCTACCCCACAAATTTTGCAAATCCACCTCGCTTTTAAAAATAATTATTATAAGTTCTCATTATTTTTAAAATTTTCAAATAAAAAAGAATTAAGAAGAATTAATCAATTAAATCTATCTTAATCTATTTTGTTGTGACTTAGTTTTTTTTTAAATTATGTTTTACTAATAAGATTGCTTTAACCTAAATTTAAAGTGACTATTTTACCCTTAAAGGGTAAAAATGTCAAAAATTTAATTTAACTTCAACAATTTTTTAATTTTATACTTACTATATATTACTAACTTTTGTTTCATAGTTATAGTTTTTTTTTCGTAACAGCTGCAACTTAAAAGATACAGCACCCCAATCTCAAACGCACCCAAAATCATAAATATAAAATATTTTGAGAAAAAATTCTTCCACACCCCCAAAGTTTGTTTAAGTGATCATATAGAACTTCTTGGTTGTACAAATAATCACGTAGAACCTTTTTTTATAATTATACCCTTTGACCATAACAACTCAAAAATAGAATTTACATAAAATTCTATAGTACCCACATTTATAATATTTTAATATATTATCTAACATATAAAATTATATAAATTTAAAAATTATTTTGAATGTATTAATATTTTAATAGTATTAATCTATCAGATATGTTTTAATATTAATAAATTTGTTTCACATGTTAATAACATTAAAATAATTGTATTTAAATTCAAAATAACTTACCAAATCTATATTACATTACAAGAAATAATACTTTCTATATCATTTTTTTTATATTATGTCAATATTATCATAAAGTTTAAAGTTAATTTTTGGATTTAAGTATTAATAAAATATTTCATACTTAGAATCACTTATTATTAATTTGCATGACATATATATGATATTTCATTAATTATATTTACTTTTATAATTTATTTGTATCTACATGTTATTTTTTTAAATTTTTATCTTAGTATTATATTTAAAAAAGTTTGACTACAATCGAATAATATAATAGTAAAAATTGGGTTTGTAACACCATTTATTAATCCAAAGGATTTATGTCATTATTTAAGCACACCTTAGAGGTGTGAATGGTATTTTCCCAATATTTTGAGCTCATACTTAAGTATATGTGCATGTATGAAGGGTGGTGATATTTCTACCCCACAAATTTTGCAAATCCACCTCGCTTTTAAAAATAATTATTATAAGTTCTCATTATTTTTAAAATTTTCAAATAAAAAAGAATTAAGAAGAATTAATCAATTAAATCTATCTTAATCTATTTTGTTGTGACTTAGTTTTTTTTTAAATTATGTTTTACTAATAAGATTGCTTTAACCTAAATTTAAAGTGACTATTTTACCCTTAAAGGGTAAAAATGTCAAAAATTTAATTTAACTTCAACAATTTTTTAATTTTATACAAAATTCATTATTTCTAAATAGTTAATTCTACTTTATTAGTATGATTATTAATTTTTAATTAAACTAACATAATGTTTTTATGAGAAAATACTCATTAAATTATTAGGCTGTCAAATTTATGTAATTTACATGTAAAATATTGAAATTTATTAAATTTGATTTAAGAAGTTAGATTATAAGGGACAAAATTAAGTACCTAAAATATTAGATACAAGAACACATTTTTTTTTTTGGGCAAGTGGGTCATTTTATGTTATAAAGCAAAATTATTAAATAGAACTTATATTAAAACTATTTTAATAGTAAAAAGAAAAAAACTAAGTACGAAAAAATATAAGAATAATTTAATTGATTAATTACATTTTTTTGTTTATTTGTATTTATTAGAAAAAATGTCTATTTATTATAAATATGTTTTTGAAATGGGGTGGGTTTACATAAATAATGGGGTGGAAATATCCCCACCCATGTATGAATGGGTACAAAATTTCTTTTTTAATGTGGACATTCATGTTTTAAAATATAAATTAGAGGCAACGGCTTGCTGTCTAGCTACAATTAACATAGAATTAAATTTTAGCTAAACAATGTTATATTTAATCGCAAATTTATGTTTTAAATCGTGCGAGCGACCAGCGAACTACTAAGTAACATCTTTTTTTTGTAGTGAGTTCTCTTCATGGGTTAAGATGATGAACACATGGCAAAAGTTACCTTTCGAAGAAGGGAAGAGATAGTTTGATTGTGGAATTTGATATTTTGAATATGAATCAAGCTAAAAGAGTACAAAAGGTAATATTTAAGGATCAGAGATGGGCATGATTTTCCCAAATCCAATCGTATCTGCTAAGTGGGTCTCTCGATTTTGATTTGCCAAAAGTCAAGACAAAAGGTGTCAGAAAAGAGTGCGAATTTAATCAAAATGAAAAGATACTAAACAAATATCAATTATAAATAAAGGATAAATAAATAAACCAAATTACTCCTCGTCATCAACCACAAACACCGAACAGGACGGGTCCTATTAATCCTATAACTACAAGTTTGCTAATTGCTAGTGATGAATTGATGATGCTTTTATGACGTCGTTCATAAATGGATTTTCGAGAAAACAAGTAAAACATTATTAAATGCTTTACACCCAATATTAATTGATTCTGTTTTCTTCCACCCACCTCCAAACTTTTAGTTACGTTCTTCGTATGGCATTAATGTTTGTTGGTGAAATGAACTCATTTTCATTCACACACAATAAAAAATAAAACAATTCTATCAATACATAAAATAATGATATATATAATTCGGTAGTTCGGCCACCAAGAAGACTGCCAATGTATATAATAGAAGTTGAATGGTTCAATTTATTGAAATTCAAATGTGTAAACGACCTCATTTACAAAATGTTAGCTAAAACAGTACATTATTATTTTCTTCCATTTTGCTTCTAACCAGCATTTATTTATCTATTTATTTATTTTTTGCATAAAAATAATATTTTATTATTTCAATGTATTTTGCTGTGTGGATGTCGCGAAGGATTTTATGCAAATGTGAACATGCAGTCAACAATAGATAATGACCACAAAAAAATTAATTAATTTTTATGTCTTTGCGGGTCCGACATATAGCTCAGTTGAAGTAGTTAGGGTTTTGATGGAGCAATTTTCCTTGTGTAAGACTAAGATATTATTTTTTTTTACATTCAACAAATGTTTTGGATTTTTCTATATGGCCAATAATAGTTAGTAGAAAACCCTAATTTTTCGACAAGTGATGATAACGATGATATGAACAATACAAGAGATCCTATTTCATCATATCATGGACTGGTTGGAGAAACATCATTATAATCACAAAGGCTAAGTGAAAAACATTATTATAATCAGAAAGGCTAAGTGAAGTACCAGTACTCGATATATAGGGATAAGAGACAACTAATTAATGGATGTATGATTTATTTAATTAAATTTCATATAAGGATGATGATTTTTTAAAATAATAAGTATATGTCATATTATCATTTGTTTATTATATAATCGACATAACAGATCTGACGTATTCTAAACTTTCTTGAACTAGAGAAAGAATCAAATTTAATGCAATTCAACTGAAAGTAAAGAGCATGTATGATTTGTTTAATTGAATTTCATATAACCACTACTTAAATAATGGTTTTTCAAAATAATAAGTATATGTCATATTATCATTTGTTTATTATATAATTGACACAATAAATCTTAGCTATTCTAAACTTTTTTGAACTAGAGAAAGAGTCAAATTTAATGCAATTCAACTGAAAGTAAAGAGCAGCAGGGTTCCACTAAAACTTGCCGTTATGTTTCCTGCTTCAATAATATTGATGAAGATTACTTCTACCGCCTTTGTCTATTTCTGAATCCTCATATGTATCTGTAATAGTGTAATATATCTTACTTTCAATGTCAAGTAACAGAAAAAACTTAACAATCTTCCAAATGTATTCTATTTGTTGGTCAATGGAAATAGGTTAAACTAAGAATGAAGAATTTGTGGTCCATTAAATCGATTTTGACAGACCCAGAATTATCAACCTGTATTTTGAGAAACAAAGAAAATTATGCTTACAGACTATAGAATCAACATCATGGTATAAAACCTTTTTAAATTATGTATTTGTCTTTCTCTCTGAAGAGGAAATTGATGAGATTCTGAAAAACCCTAATATTAATGGAAGTAATTATATATACAGACCATATATTGTTAATATTACTTCCTTTCCTTTTGGTTCCCCTTTTCTGATAGAATCATATATAGAACCCATAACCAAACAAGTTAAAACTCTCAACTAATCCAGCAGCTAGCAGGCCCTCAATAATGAAAATCAATTAATTACAGCACATCAAGCATCTATATATGTGTGTACCTTAAGCAGATTAATTATTTAACTAGTGTTGATTAGATGCGCACCGAACTAAATGTAGAGAAGTTTCAGAATTATGTGAGAACGATATGTGACAAATTAAAGAAAAAGAGCTAGAGAATTGCATACCGAGGAGCAGCTGCATACCGAAGGCGAGGATATAGAGGAGAGAGTTACAAAATAATTAAGGAGATATTGACGCGGCTCAATGAAAATACATGGCTAATCAAGCCCATTTAACCACGTCTTTAAATTGAGGCGCGCCAATACCTTGATGATTTCATTTTACAATTCTCCCCTTCAACCGTCGATCCACTGTGTACTGATCTTCATCTTCTCATAAGAATACTCTCAATCTCCTATTCTTTAAGCTGGATTCATCCAACAAAGAAAAGTGAGGGACAGAGAAAAAGAGAGAGCTAGAGATCAATATTAATCCCTCTCTAGCTGAGAGATGGACATGGACAGTTTCTTTTTGAGGCGTTTCAATTTGGTGGTGGGTGCTGAGTTGCTGCATATCTTTTAGGCCGTATCTGCCTGCCATAAATATATATGATGGCTTTTGCTCTCCACGCCTTTTGCTTCATTAAGGGAAGCAAAGTAGTACATAAAAAAAAAAACCAGTTATAATTTTTGTGTTTATGTACGTATTCCAATTTGACAAGCTATATATATCACGTATATCCATTATCTTATGTGAACGGCACCACCACTGTAGCTAACTCCAAGTAAAAATTAATTAGAGTGTTTTTATTTATCCCGAATTTTAATCTTGAATTTATGTCTTAAAAATTAAAATGCACCGTTTGATTTAATAAGAAAAAATAAAAAATAAATCAAATCAAATCAAACGTGCGTTTTGACTTTCAGAACGTAAATTCAGAGCCATAATTCAAGATAAATAATTTTTCCCATACCAATTAATGGTGTTGTCCCACGTTTGCTGCCTTATTAATTGGCCTGCATGACTCTGAAGTTTTTACTTATTATGATTTGTCTTATAGTTCTTTAGTGCCAATGTTTGTATATTTTAAAATAAAGTTTTCAGGTAGAATAACTTTGTTAATTACGTATATTTTAACATTGTATTTGTAGATAAACATTGTAATCTAGCTAACTGGAAAACATTGTCAGTAATAATTTAACGTTAAATTATTCATAAACTATGTTATCAATCACCTTGAAATTGGCACATTAAATGCTTCAACTTCCCAACTGGAAAATGATATATGACAATTACCCTTGGCATACCACACTGGAGGAAGTCTTGATACGCTTCCCCTCTCAACCCAATTATATGTGTAAATAGAAGATTCTAATAAATGAAAAAATATATATATTAGGAGCATTCAAGATTTTACTCTGCCACTAATAATCGTTGCCAATCCAAATATGCCTTCGTAGATTAGAACTCTACAATTTTAGTAGTCATTTCACTTTGACTTTAGTTATACGTTGAAGATCATGCTTTTGTAGACATGACATCAAAAACAGTGTAAGCGCGCATTGTGTTTCTACCCTTTAAAGCCTTTTCATTTCTTTTAATTACCTAGCTCTTTAATTAATTCAGTGAATTGGTGGCAAAACATGACGGGGTTTGGTAATTTTGGTGTCCAGTATGTGGTATCCAAAGCTGAAAAAGAAGCCACTTGGAAAGTTTGCAATCACCAAAAACTGTGTCAAACAATCATTGACAAATGTAAAAGTGCTAGTATTGTTGATCACCCGATGGAATCAGCTTTTAGTGTGACTTGGCTCCCACATAGCCAAACAAATCCTAATGGTATGAGGCTATGGCAAAACTAGGAGAATTTCTAGAGTGTTAGGCGAGGCGTAGGTGCAAGACTAATCTTTCTAAAAAGATTTTCCGCCCAATATTGCTTCTCCACATGATTAATTTATGTTGTCTTTTGAAGAAGAATAAATTAGGTCAATTACCCTAGTTGAGGGAAAATGATGATCCATCTACAGCTCATAAAATTTGACACGATACATTTATGTGATACGAACATGACATAAGTAACTAGACATGCATTGTTAGTTTTGACACGATTATTAAATAAATCAGACAGGATTAACATAGATTTTTTTTATATTGAGTTAGAATTAAAGTTTTTAACTTATTTATCTGACTAATGATATAATTATATTTTCTATTCCAATTAATTCAGAAATTCTTATCGTCAAAACTCAATTATTAAATATGATTCTTTCTTTTTATTTTTTTGAAAGATGAACATATTTATAATGTTTTATCTATAAAATTTTATATAATTTTAGAACTTCAATAGTGTAATAGATATATATATTTTACAATATCAATAAATTATTTACATATATATATATATATACACACACATATATAATTTATTAAATATATAGATATTAAATGTATTATTAGATAATTTGCTTAGTTTTTATGTTAGATTAAAACACGACATGAATATAACCTAATGACTCGTTTTGCCAACTCTAAATCCATCAATGGAGCTCAATGGTCGGAGCCAAAACGTCTTTTTTTCCTTGACTGAAAACTAGACATGGATATCACTTTTGGTAAATAGTAAAAAGAAAAACAGGTAATTATGATCTCAATTCCCTCTTCATTTATGTAAGCAAATTCAAGCCACAGATTGTTTTGACAAAAACTTTTACCACCTTAAATAAATAGCACGCACTTATTAAAATCATGCTATAAAACCAATTTTTAAGATAATAGTTAGTTTTGGAAAACTCTTGCTATTTACAATTTTATTAAATTTTATCAGTTGTATTTTTTTACTTTTTATTGGTTGGTTACATATTCGAAACTAATTAAAGTGTGCGTGCCAATACCCAGGATTTTATTAAAGCAATGCTTCTGTTGGTTGATGCTGGAGCAAAGCTATGTTGAGATGATCTATTAGTCCAAAACTTTTGTTTTAATTTTAATATTTATTAAATATTTTAAAATTTTGTTTTAATATTTATTTGGGTTACATATTAGCCCAAAACTTTTGTTTTAATTTTAATATTCATTAAATATTTTAAACTTAAATCTATTTTTTATTTATCTTAAATCTATTTTTTATTTATTTTTAGATGTTATAATTTCCTACAGCAAATCACAATTTTAATATCTAATCTAATCTAATCTAATATTTGCTCTTGATTTGCTTTGACTTAACTATTGTGCTGTAAATGGAATAGTCGACATTTATAAAGTGCCCACACTACCATTGAAAAGTTAATTTTGAATCTAAATTTGATTTTATTTGTAACAATTTTGTATTAGGCTATTAATTTGTTCATGATAGTTTGTATCCCTTGCATGTTGTATTACTTACTAATTTAATGTATGTGACTTTTGTAATGGATATTAATGTAAGATATATTTCAAACTTTATTTTTATTTGAATTTTTTATTTTAATATGATTAACTCAAAATCAAAAACAAAAAAAATGTATTAGTTATTCGGGGATCGGGGATCCCTTGTTATTATTCGGAGAGGAGATGAGGATTCTCTTAAATAATTTTGACGGGGACATACGCAAAATATCGGGGATAGGTACGGGGAGATTGGTCCCCTCCCCCTCCCCATTGCCATCCCTATTGAGATCGGGGGCCCTGTCCGACCAGGCCCGGGGGGGGGGGGAGCTTAATTTTAAATTGCCTTTTCTAGTTTTCTACATATACGTTTTATGTTTTGACCATTAATTTTGTATTTTTCGTGACACATGGCCAATTTAGTAGTACTAACTTTTAAATTATTGTTGCTACTTTTACCGTAAAAATAATTAACTGAAAAAAAATCAATTACAAATTTAATAAAATTTATTTTTATAAGAACTATAAATTTTAAAATCGGTGATATGTGTTTGGTAAATTTTTTGGTTAAACTACTAGAAAAATACAAATGACTGAAACATACATAATGTTGAAAAAATTCACTTACACATTTTATACATATATATATAATATTCTTTTTATTGTGTATATAAAATAACTGCTAACTAAAAAATTACTGATATGTTATCAATTTTATTTCTTTTATATTGTTATTTCAATATAAATTGTAACAATAAATGTGGTATCTCTTATTCGAATTGACTTTTAAATTTATTTTTTATTTTTATTTTTTGACTCTATTAAAATAAACAGCGCTACAAAACGTGAGCAAAGGGAAATTTTAGGTATAAAATTCAATTTACTTGCCTTTAGAAACTTTATATTTAGGGTCCTTTTGGGATTGTTTTTGGGAGGTTTGAAAGTGATTTTGAAAATTTAAAAGTTTGTTTTAGTGTTTGGTAAAAAATAAAAAATAAAAACACTTTTGTCAAAACCAATCCCTTCTAGAGCTGATTTTGAAAAGTAAGAAAATAGTCGATTTTAGATTATGATTTTAATAATCAATTTTATCCTTTAATACGATTCCATAAATATCTTTACAATTATTACCTAAACCTAAAATTATCCTTATTCAAATTAGAAACAAAATCAATATTTTAATAATTTTTTATTATAATTCACGCATTTCTTTCGTTTACCCTATTTCTTCTTCATATTTTACATTACATCATAAATTCTCTATGGCAACTGGGCAAGTTACAGTATGTGAGTCATCACATTTTCATGCATATTCAATGATAGTACGTGATTCATCACCTTTTCATGTGTATTTAATGCAATTTTTTTTATAATATTTGTTGTTTATCTTGTTTGGGTTTGTTTATTCCTAAAATATTTCATGCATATGCAATTGCAATGTTTTTATTTCTAAAAGATTTAATGCATATGCAATTGCAATGTTTATTATTTGTTATGCCACCTGGTTCATGTATATGGACTATGAGTGTTTCTAATTTTTAGTTTTTACGCTATTTGTCAATTCTTTTCAATTATATTATTGGTTGTCACTTTTTTTACCATATATTGTATCCTCCTTTTATTTTTTTTTGTTCATTATAATTTTTAAAGCAATGTTTGTGTTAAAATTTAGGGAAATTATCATTCATATACCTTATATTTGCTTTGTTATAAAAAATATTACAACACTTTGAGGGTGTATCAATCATCCACCCTTAGTTGACAAAATGTATCAGCCGACCATCAAATCGTTAGTTGTCGTTTGAAAGTTAACGGAATTACAATGAATTCATGATTTTACCCTTGAAAATTATCACTTGTATACCCTTAAATTATCACTTGTATCATATGAAAAGATTAAATTACCCTTCTGACATCATCATACTTAAACGACAACTAACGGTTTGGTGGTCAGCTGATACATTTTGTCAATTTAGGGTGGACGATTGATACACCCTCAAAGTGTTGTAATATTTTTGATAATGGAATAAACTAAAGGTATACAAATGATAATTTCCCTAAAATATATTTACAATGATGTAGATGGACATAAATAAGATAGTTATTGCAACCATGACATTACATAACTACATAAGAAGACATGCACAACGTGACAAATATTTTGATAATGAAGAAAATGAGCACAATGATTACACCAATGAAGAGATAGAGAGAGAGGTCAACGACATAGAGGAAGGTGAAGAAGAAGAACATATTAACAATGAAACTGAAGCGTGAGAAATAGAAGTTCTAAGAAATGATATTGCTGCAAGTTTAATGACAATATTATATTGCATGACAATCTATTATTTGTATTCTTTTTGAATTTTTGTAGCTCATTACATTTTTTTATGTTTATTTTTTGGAGTACCTCGTTATACTTTGATTGATGTTATTTTAATGAAATTATAGTTGATTTTTTAACTATCAATTGTTTTAAGATAAAAATAAAAGAAATGAAATAAATATATAGTATAAACTTTATTTTTACTTAAAATTATTATAATACATAATTAAAATTTTGTATGTAAATTTTTTTACATGTGTAAGTAAATTTCATCCTACATTATATACATTTTTATCATTTGTTTTTTTAGAGCAGTTTAACAGTAAGATTTACTAAATATCCATAACTATTTTCAAAACTCACAATACTTCTGAAAGTAAAATTTACCAAACATTTAACTAATTCTCTTCACAGCTGATTATTTTTATAGCACAAATAATATCAACTATTTTTAAAAGTTACAATATTCTCAAACTGACCTTTAAAAATGTATAAGTAGAGAGAAGCATTTTGAAAATCCTAGGCTTCACGATTTACACACTCCAAACTTCCTTTATGTATAAGCAGAGAGAAGCATTTTGAAAATCCTTAGCTTCATGATTTACACACTTCAAATTTCCTTAGATGTGTACACACACACACACACACACACCCCTTCATTGTCTTAAATCATTGGTCAAATAAATTGTGACACTACAAACATCAATTATATTTCCTTTTTTGCATTTGATTTTTACAATAATTTTTATGATAATATTGAACTTTTTCTAGTTAGAAAAACTTATATATATATTGGTCCCATTAAGAATACCACTTATTATAAATTTTCTCATTTTCACTGTTGTTTATTGCGATAATTGGTCAATTTCAAAATGAGAGTATTGTAATGATTTTATTAGATAAATGGGAGAACATAATTATGGGTAATATGTAATATGATCTTTGTATAGAGTACACTTTCCCACCATTAAAAATGCCACATGCCAATCCCAACTCATTAATGGTGTGTTTACATTTCCGAAATGAGAATCAGAATCAATAATTTGTTTACTTGTTAAATTAAAGATGGGAATGGAATAGCCAGTCGGCCAAAGGTCGAGTGGTCAGGGCTGCTGCCCTTCAAGTTGGAGGGCAGCAGTTCGAACCCCCACAAAAGCATTGTGGGGGTATTTCTTTTCTCAATTAAATTTGAGTGAATATAGTTTTCTCCTTTACCCAAGAGTGAGGAGTAGACATCCCTCAAATATTTGTGAGGGTTAAAATCTGGGCAGAGCTCCATTAGCATTGATGTTAGTTGGTCTCAGTAATAGTCTGATTTGTAAATATCAATTATACTCTCATGTAATATGAGTTGTAATTTGAACAATAATCTCATGTAATAAAAAAAAGATGGAAATGGAATACACGGACCCCACACAACAATAAGAAACAAATACCCTGATTCTGAGATTCCCAACCCCCCCTCCCCCCATGACAACAGTGTCCCCATTAATTTTTTTATTTTTTGAAAATGCCGTTCATGTCATAGAAAAATATAAATTAAAAAAAAAAACAAAATTCCCTAATGTAAGCAGCCAACAATCTCATCTCTCTCACCCACAAACGAGAGCCTACAATTTCGTTGCCGATCTCACATCAGTCGCCGGTCGGATTCGTCGTTGACTGCAACCCATTACCGCTCAGTTCTGTCACGTGCGGCAATCTCGATTTGACAACTCATCACCTTGTAGCGCCACCGATCAGTATTTGAAGTATATTCTCATTTTTCTAACCATTTAACTTCTTTTCTTTTTTTTTTGCTCATTCGTGTACCTCATTATACAATTATATATTATAAATTATATGAATTAACATCATGGTGTTTGTTGTGCATTTAGCTTCTAGAACTGCCGTTATGTTGCTTGGCCATTTATTGTACTGTATATTTTATTTTCATCTTCATATCAACTCTACCAGCATACAAATTAAAAATCAAGTATTCCTTATCAACTAATGTATTGTACTTTGACTCTAGCTAGCAAGAAATTAAAAGATACGTGCCAAAGTATATAATTGAGTTTTGTTCTGGTTGGCACTTTTCAAATTGGCACATAGCTATTAAAAAAAGAAATTAAAAAATTATTGGCATATTAATTATTTTAGGTACAATTATGTTCTGTGTGTATAATTAAACAAAAACCTGACATATAATTTGACCTAGGGATGGCAATGGGGAGGGGAGGGGAGGGGACCAATCTCCCCGTACCCATTCCCGATATTTTGTGTATGTTTCCGTCCCCTCCCCGTGCCCGTCAGAATTACTTGAGAGAATCATCATCCCATCCCCGAATAATAACAGGGGATCCCCAAGGGTACCCGTACATTTTTTTTGTTTTCAATTTTGAGTTAATTATATTAAAATAAAAAATTCAAATAAAAGTAAAATTCGAAATATATCTTACATTAATATCCATTATAAAAGTTACATACATTAAATTAGTAAGTAACGTAGCATGCAAGGGATACAAACTTCTTTTACAAACTATCATGAACAAATTAATAGTCTAATACAAAATTGTTACAAATAAAATCGAATTTAGATTCAAAATTATCTTTTTCAACGATGTCGTGGGCACTTTATGAATGTGGACTATTCCCTTTACAACACAATAGTTAAATCAGAGCAAATATTAGATTAAATTAGATTAGATATTAAAATTGTGATTCGATGTGGGCAATTATAACATCTAAAAATAAATAAAAAATATATTTAAGTTTAAAATATTTAAAGAATATTAAAATTAAAATTTTTTGGGCTAATAGAATTTACTTGGTCTTTTTAATGTCCTAAATAAAAATTTAGGACTTTAATTAGTTAATTAGGCCTAAAATTTTAATAATATAAATATTTTTATTTTATTTTATTTTTACCAATATTTATAATTTTATTATTTATTTACTAGTAATTTTAAAAAATTAAAATGGGGAAATGGGTAGGGGATGGGGATTCCACCTCATCCCCGTCCCCTCCTTGAATAAAAAATTGGGTAAAAAAAAATTTTCCGTTCCTTCCCCGAATAAAAAATTGTGTATGAAATTATCCTCATACCCTCTCCGAATGAGGAAAATTCCCGAGGGTACCCGTCCCCGTGGGAATTTTTGCCATCCCTAATTTTGACCAATAATTAAGATCAAACTAGGTTGATGACTTGATGTTGATCAACTTATTACAAATATGATAGGAGTTCAACCCAGAAATTGAACTCTAACCTTGAAATTATTTCATAGCCTTTTCGTGAAGCTTTAGTTTTTTTGTTTTTCTTAGGTGAATCTTCACCATCTAAGCGAATTTCAAGTACAAAATAAGAATAAGCCATGGTTAAGTTTGAAGGGAATAAGCTAGCCACGCACGTCAAATTAGAAGCTAGAACCATAAAAAGAGAAGAAGATCACCATAAGTTATTAGAAAAGTGAAATATTCACAAGTTGTGTGCTTTTGATTAAACTGGGGGTTTCTTTTTACTTTGCTTCTTGGTTGAGTATCATTTTGTTGGACTTTGCTGAATGGAAAAATTCAATTTGAAAATTGACCTCTTTTCAATTTGAATCTATCTGCATGTCGTTGGAAAGTTAAACTTTAAATATGATGCAACAAAAATGTATATTAACAGATTATGGAAACACTTATATGTTAAATAAAAAAGGCATGTCCCTCTCTCAAGCAACTTTCTTCATGCTACTCATTTGTGATGCGGCTTTAGGTGTATGGTGAAATGACTCTATATAATTATAATATCATAAATTGTCCCTCTCTCAAGTAGCGAAATGACATGGTTTATTTAAGAAAATAAATAGATATGTGCCTTTGACCAAATATATATAACTCCGAAATTGAACTAATTTTATTTTTTTAATACAAGTCAAAAATTATTTTTAAAAAGGTAGGGATAGACAAAGTTTTATTATAATTTGCATTATTTGTATACTATTTTATAATTATAATAGATGTTTGTGCATATTTTTTGAATAACATATTTTTTTTAATAATCGTCATTATTTGCTTATATGTTGTTTGTTTAATAATAATTGTGAGGATTATGATCTTACAACCTGTGAACTTAATTTGCTTTAGATTCTGAAATTTGATTAATACTGATTGGCTTAATTTGTGATGTTGAGATATAGGATGACTAATTTATTAGCAAGAAAGAGGAGAGTCTTGGTAGTCATACACAATTTGGTGATGATGTTGCAAAATGATTATAGCTGTGTGCTACTATGTGTTCCCATCTTTGTTTAACTTAGCAACGAAGACTGAAAAGTCCTAAGTCATACTATAGAGTTTATCAACAATTGAACTTTTTGTATGTTTGGTTTTTGAAAGTGATGTGAAATATTTATCACAATTAAGAATGGATAGACAAACCTTTCAAAAACAATGTATGCTTCTTCGTGAGAAAGGAGGTTTGGTTGGTATTAGAAATGTGTCGCCCGAGGAAATGCTCACAATTTTTTTTGCATATTTTAGCACACCATTTGAAAAATCGAGTAATTAGCTTCAATTTTAAAAGATCTGGCCGAACAGTTAGTAAATATTTCTGTGAGTGTTTAAAGGCAATGATTAATTGCCAAAAAGAATTTTGGAAAAAACCCAAACTTATGCTAGAGAATTCAACAGACCCAACATGGAAATGATTTAAGGTATGTATAATATTGCATTGATACACTGTGTTCATTTATACAGTTATGTACATTGACTTACAATTTTTTTTCCAATCTAATATTTTAGAATTGTTTGGGAGCATTAGATGGTACATATATAAAGGTTCATGTTTCAAATGCCGATAAACCAAGATATAGAACTAGAAAAAAATGAAATTGCAACAAATGTCTTGGGGGTTTGTTCACAAGATGCGCAATTTATTTATCTCTTACCGGGATGAATGGGTTTAACTCATGATATGTGAGTGCTAAAAGATGTGGTAACTAGAAGAAATTATTTAGAAGTCCCCCATGGTAATAACTTTAACCAATTATCTTTAGATTTTACGACTGTGTAATTAATTTTGTGACTTTTATTTCTTTATTTTTTCAATAAGTTATTATTATTTGGTTGATTGTGGCTACACCAATGGAATTAATTTTCTTTCTCCATTTAGAGGTCAACGTTACCATTTAAATGACTTAAGATTGACACAAACCTACTACTCCAGAAGAGTTGTTTAATATGAGACACTCTAGTGCTCGCAATGTGATTGAACAATGTTTTGGGTTATTGAAGAAAATATGGGCTATATTGAGAAGTCCTGCCTTTTATGATATAAAAATACAAACGCGTATAATATTTGTTTGTTGCATGCTACATAACTTCACAAGAAGGGAAATGCCTTTTGATGATATGGAACTTAAAATGATTGATGAGCTCACTCTAGATGTTAACTTTGACTAGGCAGTAATTGATATCATTGAGCCTTCAAATGAGCGGAATATTTGGAGGCAAAAATTGGCCCAAGATATATGGAACACATGGCAAGAAAATAGAAATTCATGAAGACTTTGTTTATGCACTTATGGAATTTGGTTTATTTAACATTGGATGTTTGATTGTTATTTCATTTGATGTTGTATTGTTATTTGCATTGGATTCTACATTGTTACTTGATTTAGATATTGTATATTTATTTGGCATTTGATACTATAAATGTTATTTAAATTCAAATATTGTATTGTTTTTTTACCTTTAGTTACTGTATTTATTTGAATTTGTATGTTGTATTCTTATTTGGTACTTGATATTGCATTGTTAGTTTAATTTATATATTATATTGTTCTTTAACATTTGATATTATATTATTATTTAATGATATTGTACTGTTATTTAAATAAATATGATGAGTTCCATTCCAACTCTAACTATCAAAGGTTGGGGTATAAACAAACATTACTAGATAACAGCTCAAGATAATGCATTGATTAAAGCATTGGCGGAATTAAGTCAAAATCCCATGTGTCACGCATATTGTAGATTTAAAAATTGGTATTTACAACAATTGGAAAATATGTTAGAAGCAAAATTGTCAGGATGTGGTTTGAAAGCATCTCTTTACATTGAGTCTAGAGTTAAATGGTTCAAGCAAAAATGGTGTGCTATATCAGATATGTTATCTCTTAGTGGGTTTGATTGGGATGCTGATAATATGATGATAATATGTGAAAATTATGTCTTTTATGAATATGTCAAGGTAAAGATTTAAATTGTACGGTGTTACTTTTATTACTTAATTTGGATTTGTATTACTAACAAATTATTATTACTATTATTTTTACAGAAAAGAAAGGAGGTAATTGGTTTATCCAACAAATCATTTTCTCATTACTATACTTTGTTTGACATTTATAGTTGGGATCGAGCAACTGGAGCTAATGCTGCCAATGTAGATGATGATGAAGAAGAGATATGTGAAGGTAATGATGTTGCTGTAAATTTAGGAGGTGAGTTAGTTAGTGGACCTTTTACTGAAGATTTTGTTCATGTTATGTCAAATGCTCTATGTTTGAATACTGTTCCTCAGCAAGCAGATTCTGCTCTAAGTAGTTCAACAAATAAGTCTAGGAAAGAAAAAGTAAAGACAAAACATTTGACCGAATGTGCTTAAGTATTGGGGCAATGGTTAACTTGGCGACGACAATAGTACCTAGGCTTGCTGAGTTGATTAATGTGCTTTTTACTTTTGACATGGATATAGCTAATTTGCAAGCTAAATTATATGAAGAAATTAGCAAAATTAAAGGCTTGGGTGATGAAGAAATATATGATGCGACTAGTATATTAACCACAAAACATGATTTGTTACGTGTGTTTTTTACCTTGTCTATCACCTTAAAAAAAGATATGTCATCCAAAGGCTTCCTCATGGGATGTAGTCTGATTATATTGTCAAAACTTTTGCACTTATGTTCCTATATTGGGAACCAAATTTGCCAGGATATGTTATGTAAGAATTTTTAAATTTTATGTTGTTGGAACTTTTAATGTATTGAAAATTGCTTTGAATTTATATATGCATTTTAAGTATCCTTATTATTTTTACTTCAATTTATTTATCTATTAATGTCATCATTATTTTAAAATTAATTAAGTTTGAAGAAGTCTTTAATTGGATCAAAATACTTAAGCCGTATAATGTTTCAAAGATAGAATAACTTTCTGGAAACAAATAGATTTCTGTTAACTAAGAAAATGGCTAACCGATTACCATGAGGTACGATTTAATCAATTTTGGATGAAATCAGCTAATCGTTAATGGGAAAACGGCTAACCGACATCGCATAGAACTTGACTTTATTGTTGGATGTAACGGCAGACCCTTTATCAAAAAAGGGTAAGCTGACAACTTCTTGCAGGTCACTGGACACTAACGACAATTTGAGATCTAGAAAATGGTGATCCGACAATTTGAAATTCACTTGCTCAAGTCAAAATGGTGATCCTACAGCAGTTAACGACGATCTGATTATGTGCAGAAAGTCAATATTATTATTATTAAATAATATCAAGAACAATAATTAACAAATGACATTTTAGTAAATTGTAATAGTTTATTCTGATTTTAGGACAAAGTAAACATATCATTAATAGAAATGAATTCGATTCCTATTCCAATTCATACAGCTCAAGTAAACAACTTATTCTAATTCTCATTTTTTATTTCCATTCTAAGCCATTCCCATTCCTACCATTCCGATTCCAGTCCATTCTAATTCCTATTTAGTAATCGCACCATGAGTGTGATTGACTTGTTTCATCAGCGCTTTCCATTTTTGGAAGAGATTAATAGATTTACTTGACTGAATGTTCACTGATCAATACAAACTACCAATTATCAATTGATTCACCCCTTTGTCAACCACTATTTAACCTCTTCGTCTTTGACCTATTGTTTGCTATGATGAGTGGCATAAAAGTCCATTTATAGGTCAAGGCCAAGTTGACTATTGTTCTTCACTCATGCTAGAGAGCCTCCAAGACAAGGGGGTAGCGGTCAACCATCCACTCTCGAGATTCATATTGATCAATCAATCTCTGCGTCCTGCCAGTTCACTAAGTTGACCCACTCTACCAAGGGCAACAAAGGCTGGAAATATATGTGTGCGTGTGTGTGTCGCGTGCAAAGAGAGAGAGAGAGAGAGAGCGAGAGCGAGAGAGAGAGTTGGATTTGCATCATACAATAAAAACTTATAGTAACTCGCATCCGCATATACCATCTAATTGTTAGCAGAATGGTGATTTTGATTCAATTAGGACCACAGTGGATAAACAACAAAATTGAGGAGATTGTAGACCATTTGGGATTACTTTATGATGCTTAAGAGTGATTTTGAAAAGATAAAAGTTAGTCTTAATATTTAGGGCCCGTTTGAGATTACTTTTGAGAGGCTCAAAAGTAATTTTGAAAAGGTAAAAACTAATTTTAGTGTTTGGTAAATGTTTTTATAAATCACTTTTGATAAAATCATCATATCCTACAGCAGATTTTGAAAAGTTATGAAGGGATAGTTTTTCAAAATTTGATTATAAGAATGAGCTTTACACTTAATACAATTCTATATACATCCTTGTACATTATATAAATCTAAAATCCTCATTAATTTGGAAATAAAATCATTAACTCTAAAGAGATTATTATTATTACCAATTTTATTGAGATAACAAAATAAAAAATAAAATTAACAATATAAAATATTTATTTTAATTATCAATTATTATATATACACAATATAAAATATTTTTATATACAAGTTTATAAGTGTAAACAAATTTTATTTCACATTATATCCAATTCAATTATTTATATTCTTATAGGAGTTTAATAGTAAAATTCACTAAACATATATGCCTACTTTTATAACTCATAGCAATCTTAAAAATAAATTTTATTGAATGTTTTAACTGATTCTTATTATAACTTATTATTTCTATAGTATAATTAACAACAATTATTTTAAAAATTACAATATTACCAAACCAGACCTTAATAATTTTTGGGAAAAGGACACAGACACCCCCAACGTTTAATAAAGGGACGCAAAACTCCCTAATGTTTGAAAAAATACATACAGACCCCAATTTCTTAACGGAAACCGTTAGTTTTAACGGAAATTATAATTTTAACGTGTAATTACCGTTATATCCTTCTAGCATTAAAAAAAATTGTTCATTGTCTATTTTACCCATATATTATTAATATAATTACGAATATACCCTCATTATCCAATTTCTTTATTAAATTTTTTGTCCATATAATAAAATTATTAATAATTTTTTATCAAATTCTCTTCAAGCCAAATAATTTTAATCCATTATTCAAGAATAAAAATAAATAAAATTAATTATTAATGCTATAAAAATAACAATTCTTCATATGTCAATCATTTAAACTAGTATAATAAAAAAAATAAAAATAAAAACTGGTTAACAACATCTTAATTGTACTAAATAACATATCGAATAGACATAAAAAAACCACCAATAAACATAACAAATAATCCTTATATCATAATATTGTATCAAATTGATACTGGTAATCATTACAACAATAACCATAATATTTTTTTGAAAAAAAAAACATAATTTATTCACAAATTTGTATGACAACCCTGGCTCCTAGCTTGTGAACTTCCTCTCATAGCTTGTTGGGACGTCGTTGTAGTATTGCCTGAAAGCATGCCATTATTTGTTACCATCTGCATACCAGTACAAGCTTTTCATTGATAAATTAAGCACAATAAATCTCCAATAAACCAGTACAAGCTTTTCTGGCATTATGTCCATGGTAAGCTCACTTCTTCGGTGAAATTAATTGTCTAAAATTCTCAAAAAATTAATTAATTGTCCAAAAATTCTCAAAAATTCTAGTGGATTTTGAATGATAATAAAAAGAAATAAAGTTAATTTAGTAAAAAAAAAAAGAAAATTAAACAGGGAAAAGCTAGTTTAAGATAAGTGAACCGTGGATTGAAGATGCATGAGCAGCAACCACGCGAACGAGCAGCAACCACGCACGAGCAGCAGCCAGATGCGGTCTCGATCGACGCAGCGGCAGCGCGAGCAGCAGCAGCCACACGAACGAGCAGCAGCCAGATGCGATCTCAATCGACGCAGCGGCAGCGCGAGCAGCAGCCACACGAACGAGCAGCAGCCAGATGCGGTCTCGATCGACGCAGCGGCAACGCGAGCAGATCCAGTAGCTTGCGGTAGCGCGAGCAGATCTAGCGACTTGGGGGCATGCCTAGCAGGCCCAGCAGTTCCAGCGACTTCCGGCAGCCCCAGCAATTCCAGCAGTTTCCGGCGAACCGTGTGAGTGTGTCCGTTAAGGATTTGTCAAGATCTGGAAGGAGCAGTGTCAGTGCGTGTGTTAAGCGTTTTGTTCGTGTGTGGGTTTTTGGTCAATTCATTTGTTGTTAATGTGCAATTACGATATTAACCTTTGACTGATTTAACGAAACTGTTTCTGTTAAGAAATTGGGGTCTGTATGTCTTTTTTCAAACATTAAGGAGTTTTGTGTCCCTTCACTAAACGTTGGGGGTGTCTGTGTCCTTTTCCCATAATTTTTTTAAAAAAATTACTTTTGGCAAAATGATGCTATCGTATGAGAATCATCTCATCATTATAGTCCTTAAGAACGGCGATGCGTTTGTGTTTCTAGTGGGACTTGTTCACTTCAAGTGCAATGTGGGATATGGTAATGCTGTGGCCATTGTTGCATTTAGCAGCCAAAATCTTGGAGTCGTAACCATTGCTAATACTGCTTTTGGATCAAATCCTGCCATTGTTACTGATATGCTCGCTAAGGCGTTCCAAGCAGAGAAGAAGATTGTGAAGCAACTCCAGAGCACGTTCTAGAAGCAGCATATATAGTTACATCAATAGCCAATAGGAAAAAAAGGAGTTTCATGTGAATTAACTGTGTGCTTATGTGCTTTTAACTCTTTCATGTTTTCAATGAATTTTCTGCTTTAATTAGCCAACTTATTGTCTATTGTTTTTCTTTCTCCATACGAATCCCGACTAAATGAGGGAGACTAAATAAATAGATTAAAAAAATTCATCAAGAAAGGGAATGGGCAAAAAAAATTCATCAAGAAAGGGAATGGGCAATAACCGAATCCCTCAAATTAAAACAAGAAAACTAGAGCCACAAAGCGTGCAAAAACAGCAGCACCGGCAATACAGGAGAAAAAACCAAACTCAGTAATTTGTTAAAATATTAAAATATCCAAGTTTTGGTGAAATATTAAATATCCAAGCTTTGAAAAAAAGTAAAAATTTCAAGCTCTTGTAAAGCAGTAAAGATTTGGTAAGATTCTAAAACGGAGATGGACTTTGGGAAAGCCAATCCCTCGCCTCTGAATGATGACCGTTCAACCAAAAAACCCAGGTTTCGTTCCCAAGTGCTGATGGTGATAATCGAGACTCCCTCTCTTTTACAGACAAACTGATGGAATCTCAGCGGACATTTGTAAATGAACTAAGTAGTGGTGATGGCGACTTGGATTTTGAACCGGAGAATATTGTGGTTGAGCACGAGGTTAGTATGCCATCTATTTCTTTGTCCTAGAAAATTCATGTGCAACTGATTAAGCCATGGCAGTATACGGTGGTGATTAAGTTGCTTGGGCGATCTATTGGCTATCGTGCTCTTTACAACCGATTGGGAGCCTTATGGAGTTTAACCTTAGAGTTCTCTTTCATTGATTTAGAAAATGAATATTTCTTAGTAAGTTTCAAGACAGAAGGGGATGTCCAATTTGTTCTGGCCTAGGGACCATGGATTATAATGGGACACTACTTAATCGTTCAACCATGGTCTCCGCAGTTTGATAGTTCAAAGGAAAAGATTGAATCAATTATAGCATGGATTCGGCTACCTGGTATGGCGCTTTACTATTATCACAAACGCGTCCTTCGTATGCTTGGACAAGTCATTGGTAAGGTCATTTGAATTTATTACAATACGAAATATGCTTTACGTGGCAAATTCGCAAGAATTGTTGTTGAAGTCACCTTTTCTAAGCCTCTGGTCTCACAATTCCTTCTTAATGGAAAGGTTCGGAAAGTTGAAAATGTGAATCTCCCAAATATTTGCTTTGGTTGTGGTAAATATGGCCATAGCTGCGAATCATGTCCTGATCGGGTTGTTACGAATGATACAGTGGGAAAGAAGAGGCTAAGTTATGCATTAAAGAGTGTCGAGGTGATGCCAGAAAAGGGTGCTGAAGATGGTCTTTAAAATATCCCAAAGTTTAGACCTCGGATGGTGGTTTCTAGAAAAGGTAAGCCGAGAGTAAATAAGGGAAATGATATTGTACATGATTTGGGCCGTGATCATTGCTAATGATACGAAAGGTGACTTTGACAAAGAGACAAATAGAGAAGATTTGGTAGTAGTTCCTGGTTTGGACAGACATGGGCCCATAAATAACTCCACTAGCCACACAAAAAAACACCTAAAAATGGGCCTTCAACAAAAAAGAATCATACTCACATGCAATCCTATGATCTCTCATCCAATAACACAGGTTCTCAAGAGATAGTTAATCCAAAAAGCTAAGCAGAACCGACTCCCGTGCCCGCCTTATATGCTTTACGTAACTTGAGCAAAAACCATGCAAACCAGCCAACATCCCCCAGCCCCATTTATGTCCAAACATGCTTAAATCATCTTTACCACACAACAGTTTCCTTTAATGCTGACACAAACATTGACCCAACATCCATGGAGACCTCCTCAACAAAACATCTCTCTACTGGAATCGCAATGGCAACCCAACAACAGCCATCAGGGGAGCCTCCTGATGCTGACACGTTGGCTTTGAACGAGAATCTAGATGATGCATGATAGTAATGATAGTGACTTTATGCATGACAGTAGAGATGAAGACTCTAATTCGATAGAGGATGATTTATCTCTAGAAGATGAAAACGACATGTGATTGATACTAAAAAATGTATATTTAATAAGGATAAAATTATCAGTTTTTCATTTATTGTGTTGATTAATACATTCATTATTCTTTAATTATCTTAACACTCCCCAAATAAATTTTTATGTTAAATTAATTTATAAGATGTTAATTTTATTTTAATTTTATATTATAGATATATTTCAAAAATAAAAAAGGAGTTGGAACTTAAAGCGGGAACAAAGAAGAATTATTGGAGACATTTGGAATGCATTATTGAGGTAATGTAATTAATAAAAAAATAAATATTTTTTTATTAATAAAATAATAAAATAAATGACAAAGTGTGATAGTCATGGGTGGCAGTTATCACACTCCTCTAAGTAAAGATAATATAAAAAATAGTTTAAATAATAAAATAAAGGAAGCTAAAGGCATCCATTGCCTATAACAAGAAGATGAAGAGAGAAGGGGAGGGAGCCGAAGAGAGAGCGAACAAGAAGCAGAGGAATTTTTTCTTTCTTTCTTTTCTTTTTTTTTGTTTTCTTGTGTATCAATTTTCTTGTAATATATTTCAAAATTTGTCAAATAAAAAGAGTGTTTTGTTTTCTTTTAATATGAGTGGCTAATTTTACTAAGATGAGGTGAAATGTGAAGTTCAATATCTCATATTATTAAATTAATTACTTTCTCAAGTGAGTTTTAGGTTTATTTTGTTCTTTTCTAGTTATTTTTTGTCATCTTAATTTGTAGATCTCCTTGGATCTATATGATATTTTGACATAATGTTGACACAATGTTGACACATTAATATAGTTGTGGCACATAAGATACTTAATTCCATATTTATCTACACATATATTAGTTAAGAATTAAATGATATAATAATTAACTGGTAAAAGTGAGACAAAATATAAAAATGAGTATTCAAACCATAGTTTGAATATTGAGAGTACATTCTATAATCTTAGCATATTTTTATATTGATTTCTATTAATTTATTTTTCACATTTAATTTTCTTTACTTAATAAATTGACTACTAAATTTTAAATTTCATGTGGTTCAACTCTGAACTCACCGGGTTATATTATAACTAAACATTCTTATACTCGAAAATAATAACACTTTTAAGTCATGTCAATATGGACATGCGGCTCTAGAGCCGTTATTATAAGGTTATCTCGTTCTCTCACCTATCTCTCTTTATGCCTAAAGATATTTTACTTTGGAACGTTCAAGGCACGGCCTCAAAGAAGTTTTGAAGAGTGTTTGCTACTATTCTCAATAACTACAAGCCTGCTATGGTTGTTGTCCTAGAGCCTAAAATTAGTGGGCATAAAGTGGATGATGAGTTTACAAAGAACAGTAGCTTTAGCTAAGTCTCACCATATTAAGGCTTCTGGTTTTTCTAGGGGAATTTGGATCCTTTGGCAGGATAATCTTGACATTAATGTCATCCTGAATCACAAAAGATTTGTGCACATGAAAATTGTTGTGAATAATAATTTTGTTTCTTGGCTTACGACTGTTTATGCTAGTCTCAATCCCTTTACGAGGAAGCATTTATGGGTCCATCTCGATAAAATTGCTAAAACGGTGTAGCTCCTTTGGCTTGTGGGTGGTGACTTTAATGTTATTCTCTATGCTTCGGAAAAGAAGGGGGGCTCTCCTAACATAAGTGGAGTTTGTAATTTATTTCGCAATTGGTTTCACTCAAATCTACTACTTGACCTTCACTTTAAAGGGCCATGGTTCGCCTGGGCTCAAGGAAGTTTGTGTAAAAGAATTGATAGGGTTATTCGTAATTGCTGTTTGTGAAAGCAAATCCAGAAAACCAAAACGGAAGAAGACTTTGCGTTTAGAAGCTGGAAACACTTAAGCTCAACGGCACAAGATCCTGTGTTTTGAAGAGTAAAAGAAATGCACTTCTGAACGACGTATGGGTTTGTCGTTTAGATTTAAGTGATGCACGCTTATATCACGTGCTGGTGTTCAGCTTGCAAAGTTCGTTAGAAGTCGTTAAACGCATGAGGAACTCACGTGAGGTGCTGGAGATTTCTGTGTTCGTTAACTGAAGCTGTTATGGAGCAGCTGATGTGGAAGCAATGGATTGGAGAGAAGAGAGAGCTTAAGAGAGAGAAGGAAGCTGGTTATATAAAGCTAGTTGTGATCTTTCTTGGAATCTAAGCATTACTCTGTAATTCATCTTAGTAAATCAATAAAGCTGTGTTCTTTACCTCCCGTGGATGTAAGCTAGAGAAATCTAGCTGAACCACGTTAAGATTCCTTTGTTCTTTTTCGATTACATTACTTCTGTTGTTTCTTCAGTCCATATTGTATAAATCATCTAGTTCCATAGTTTCATCTTAGTCATAGCTTTTCAGTTAAACATCTTGCTGCATCTTGTTTCGTTGGTTTGAGGTCTTGGGGCAGAATCTTGGGTTGTTTAATCAGTCCATAGCACCTGAGATTCTACAATTGGTATCAGAGCTGGATCTACAACCAAAGACAAGTATGGTTTCAACCAAGATCAATCTTGAGAAGTTTACTGGCAAGAATGATTTCAACATGTGGAAGGTGAAGATGGAGGCCTTGCTGATAACACAGGGATTAGGAGATGCACTTGAACCTATCACCAAGAAGAAAGGAAAAGAAGAATCATCCTCCAAGACACCTGAAATGGCAGCCGAGATAGACAAGAAGGCCAGAAGCACCATCATATTGAGCCTTGGTGACTCAGTGATAAGGGAGGTTGCCAAGGAGAAGACTGTTGCAGACCTATGGGCCAAATTAGAAAAGATTTATATGACCAAATCTTTGGCTAATAGGTTGTATATCAAAAGGAGGATGTTCACACTGAAGATGGCTGAAGGGTCCTCTCTGGATGATCACATTGATGAATTCAATCAAGTGTGTGACACACTTGAAACCATTGATGAGGGGCTGGATGATGAAGGAAAAGCCTTGCTTCTGGTGAGCTCTCTACCTCAGTCTTATTCAAATCTTGTTGATGCCCTTATGTATGGAAGATCAACATTATCATTAGATGAGGTTAAGGCTGCCTTGAATACTAGAGGGCTACAAGAAAAATCTGGGAATATGATACATGCTGAAGGATTATCAGTTAAGGGTAAGTTTAACAAGAATGATAGAAAAAAGAAGAAACAAAAGCAAGACAAGTCTAAATCACAAAACAAGAAGTGCTTTCATTGTAAAAAAGAAGGTCACTTCAAGAGAGACTGTCAAGAACTGAAGAACAAAAGCAAGGAAAGAAATAGTGATGCAGCTACAGTGGAGGAAGAAGGTTATGAATCTGCTGGTGTATGTGTGGCTACAGAGGATCTCCAGAGAGGTAAATGGATACTAGACTCTGGTTGCACATTTCATATGTGTCCATTTAAAACCTATTTTTCTGATTACCATGATTTAAATGGGGGAAAAGTAATGATGGGTAACAATGCTGTATGTAAAGTCATAGGCATAGGAAATGTGAGTCTTAGGCTTCATGATGGGACAACATGGGAACTTAGAGAGGTCAGATATGTTCCTGACTTAAAGAGGAACTTAATCTCACTAGGTTTGATAGATCAGAATGGGTTTAGTATTAAGCTTGAATCTGGCATATTGTTGATCATGAAGGGCTCTAAGATAGTGATGAAAGGCTAAAAAAGAAATGGAGTATATGTCCTAGATGGTGAGGCAGTTACAGGTATAACATATGTGATTGTTGGCACTGGAGAGGTTAGCACTAGGCTGTGGCATCTAAGATTGGGGCATATGAGTGTTAAGAGATTAAAAGAACTTGAGAAACAAGGAGTTTTGGGGAAGGATAAGATAGATGAGTTAGATTTTTGTGAAGACTGTGTATTTGGGAAGTCCACAAGACAGTTTCAAACAATCAACCAGCAAATCTATTGGCATCCTAGACTACATACACTCTGATCTCTGGGGACCTGCACAGACAAGCTCATTAGGAGGAAACAACTATTTTTTGTCAATAATTAATGATTACTCAAGAAGGGTTTGGGTCTATGTATTGAAGCACAAAGATCAAGTCTTTAACAAGTTTAAAGAATGGAAAACATTAGTTGAAAATCAGACAGGAAAGAAGGTTAAGAAATTAAGAACAGATAATGGACTTGAGTTCTGCAATCAGAACTTTAATAGTTACTGTGCAGCTGAAGAGATTGCAAGGCACAAAACAGTGAGGTTAACACCTCAGCAAAATGGATTGGCAGAAAGAATGAACAGGACATTGATGGATAAGGTGAGGTGCATGCTGGTGCAAGCAAAGCTTCCAAAAGGTCTCTGGGCAGAAACCTCAAGTGCAAGATGACATCCAATTTGAGGTGGAGCATCATGACTCAAAGAAATCTGAGAGGAGTGATAGTTCAGATAAAGACAGTGAAGATCATGATAAATGCAGTGACCCTCAACCACAATCTCAGGAGCAGGCTCAAGTACAGGGTTATCAGCTGACAAAAGATAGAAAAAAGAGACAAATCAAACCACCTCAGAGATATAGGTATGCTGATCTGATAGCATATGCACTGGCTGCTTCACATGATATTGATGTAGATGAGCCCAAGAGTTATGCAGAAGTTGTTCAAAGCTCAAACAAATCAGAATGGCAGGAAGCTATGAATGATGAGATAGCTACTCTTAAGAAGAATCACACCTGGATATTGATTGAGAAGCCTGGTAACAGAAGGACAGTGGGTTGCAAGTGGGTTTTCATAATCAAAGACTGTAGTTCATGACTTAGAGCTTGATCAACTTGATGTCAAGACTGCATTTTTACATGGAAAACTACAGGAAGAAATTCTTATGACTCAACCTGAGGGTTTTGTGGATTCTGAAAAACCAAACCATGTTTGCTTGTTGAAAAGGTCATTGTATGGGCTCAAGCAATCTCCAAGGCAATGATATCTCAGGTTTGATGAATTCATGCTGTCACATGGATACCTGAGATGCAGTTTTGATTGTTGTGTATATTACAAGCTAATAAACACAAATCTCTACATATACCTGTTACTATATGTAGATGATATGTTGGTAGCCTGTAAGTCAAGAGAAGAAATTGAAGCTTTGAAGAATTTGCTGAGCTCTGAATTTGAGATGAAAGATTTGGGGTCAGCAAAGAAGATACTAGGCATGGAGATCAAGAGGGACAGAAGCAAAGGCATTATGTTCCTTTCCCAAGAGAAATACCTGAGGAGGGTATTGGAAACTTTTGGGATGACCTCATGTAAACCTGTGATGACTCCAATAGCAACACATTTTAAGCTCTCCAGTTTGCAGTGTCCTAAGACAGAAGAAGAAAAGTTAGAGATGGCTAAGATTCCCTATGCTAATGCAGTTGGCTGCATGATGTATGCCATGGTTCTAACTAGGCCTGATATCTCCTATGCTCTAAGTGTAGTAAGCAGATATATGGTGTCTCCTGGAAAAGAACATTGGAGAGCTGTAAAATGGGTGTTGAGATACCTAAGTGGAACCTTGAACCAGGGGCTGGTTTATGGAAAGTCAGGAATCAAGTCTGAGGGGATCAGTGGTTTTGTTGATTCTGACTTTGCAGGGGACTTAGACAGGAGAAGATCCCTCACAGGGTATTTGTACATGCTGGATGGCTGCTTAATTAATTGGAAAGCAAGTCTTCAACATGTTGTTGCATTATCAACAACAGAAGCTGAGTATACAGCAGCTGCTGAAGCAGTAAAAGAAGCCTTATGGATGAAAGGCTTGATAGCTGAGCTTGGAATGAGTCAGAAGACAGTTGATGTATTCTGTGATAGCTCAAGTGCCATTTACTTGAGTAAAAACCCAGCTCATCATGAGAAAACAAAGCACATCGACATCAAGCTGCATTTCATTAGAAATGTAGTTTCCATGGGTGTGGTCAGAATGGTGAAGATACATACAGACAGAAATCCTGCTGACATGTTAACAAAAGTAGTCACTACAGCTAAGTTCAAGGTTTGCTTGGACATAGCTGGTCTTGGCTGCTGGTAATTCATTCTGGAGATGGAGGGGGAAACCAGGGATGATTTGTTTCAAGGTGGAGAATTGTTGTTTGTGAAAGCAAATCCAGAAAACCAAAACGGCAGAAGACTTTGCGTTTAGGAGCTGGAAACACTTAAGCTCAAACGGCACAGGATCCTGCGTTTTGAAGAGTAAAAGAAATACACTTCTGAACGACGTATGGGTCTGTCGTTTAGATTTAAGTGATTCACGCGTAAATCACGTGCCTGAGTTCAGCTTTGCAAAGTTCGTTATATGTCGTTAGAAGCATGAGGAACTCACGTGAGGTGCTGGGGATTTTCTGGGTTCGTTAACTAAAGCTGTTATGGAACAGCTGATGTGGAAGCAACGGATTGGAGAGCTAGAGAGAGAGAAGGGAACTGTATATATAAGCTAGTTGTGATCCTTCTTTGATAGCTAAGCAATCTTACTCTGTAATTCGTCTGAAGTAAATCAATAAAGCTGTGTTCTTTCCTTCCCGTGGATGTAAGCTAGAGAAATCTAGCTGAACCACGTTAAAGATTCTTTGTTCTTTCTTTACGTTACTTTTGTTTGATTCTTTAGACCATTTTGATTGATCATCTAAGTTCCATAGGTTCATCTTAGTCTAAGCTTTTCAGTTAAACATCTTGCTGCATCTTGTTCTGTTGGCTGGAGGTCTTGGGGCAGAGTCTTGGGTTGCTCTATCAGTCAATAGCACCTGAGATTCTACAATTGGTATCAGAGCCGAATCTACAACCAAAGACAAGTATGGTTTCAACCAAGATCGATCTTGAGAAGTTTACTGGCAAGAATGATTTCAACATGTGGAAGGTGAAGATGGAGGCCTTGCTGATAACATAGGGGTTAGGAGATGCACTCGAACCTGTCACCAAGAAGGAAGGAAAAGAAGAATCATCCTCCAAGACACCTGAAATGGCGGTCGAGATGGACAAGAAGGCCAGAAGCACCATCATATTGAGCCTTGGTGACTCAGTGATAAGGGAGGTTGCCAAGGAGAAGACTGTTGCAGACCTATGGGCCAAATTAGAAAAGATTTATATGACTAAATCTTTGGCTAATAGGTTGTATATCAAAAGGAGGATGTTCACACTGAAGATGGCTGAAGGGTCCTCTCTGGATGATCACATTGATGAATTCAATCAAGTGTGTGACACACTTGAAACCATTGATGAGGGGCTGGATGATGAAGGAAAGGCATTGCTTCTGGTGAGCTCTCTACCTCAGTCTTATTCAAATCTTGTCGATGCCCTTATGTATGGAAGATCAACCTTATCATTAGATGAGGTTAAGGCTGCCTTGAATACTAGAGGGCTACAAGAAAAATCTGGGAATATGATGCATGCTGAAGGATTATCAGTTAAGGGTAAGTTTAACAAGAATGATGGAAAGAAGAAGAAACAAAAGCAAGACAAGTCTAAATCACAAAACAAGAAGTGCTTTCATTGTAACAAAGAAGGTCACTTCAAGAGAGACTGTCAAGAACTGAAGAACAAAAGCAAGGAAAGAAATGGTGATGCAGCTACAGTGGAGGAAGAAGGTTATGAATCTGCTGGTGTGTGTGTGGCTACAGATGATCTCCAGAGAGGTAAATGGATACTAGATTCTGGTTGCACATTTCATATGTGCCCATTTAAAACTTATTTTTCTGATTACCATGATTTAGATGGGGGGAAAGTAATGATGGGTAACAATGCTGTATGTAAAGTCATAGGCATGGGAAATGTGAGTCTTAGGCTTCATGATGGGACAACATGGGAACTTAGAGAGGTCAGATATGTTCCTGACTTAAAGAGGAACTTAATCTCACTAGGTTTGATAGATCAGAATGGGTTTAGTATTAAGCTTGAATCTGGTAGATTGTTGATCATGAAGGGATCTAAGATAATGATGAAAGGCTCAAAAAGAAATGGAGTATATGTCCTAGATGGTGAGGCAGTTACAGGCATAACAGATGTGATTGTTGGCACTGGTGGGGTTAGCACCAGGTTGTGGCACCTAAGATTGGGGCATATGAGTGTTAAGGGGTTAAAAGAGCTTGAGAAACAAGGAGTTCTGGGGAAGGATAAGATAGAAGAGTTAGATTTTTGTGAAGATTGTGTATATGGAAAGTCCACAAGGCACAGTTTCAAAAACTCAACCAGCAAATCTATTGGCATCCTAGACTACATACACTCTGATCTCTGGGGACCTGCACAGACAAGATCATTAGGTGGAAATAGCTATTTTTTGTCAATAATAAATGATTATTCAAGAAGAGTTTGGGTCTATGTACTGAAGCACAAAGATCAAGTCTTTAACAAATTCAAAGAATGGAAAACCTTAGTTGAGAATCAGACAGGAAAGAAGGTTAAGAAGTTAAGAACAGATAATGGACTTGAGTTCTGCAATCAGCAATTCAACAGCTATTGTGCAAATGAGGGGATAGCAAGGCACAAAACAGTGAGGTTAACACCTCAGCAAAATGGATTGGCAGAAAGGATTAACAGGACCCTGATGGATAAGGTGAGGTGCATGCTGGTGCAAGCAAAGCTTCCAAAAAGCCTCTGGGCAGAAACCTTATTAACAGCAAGCTATCTGGTGAATTTGAGTCCATCTGTTGCTCTAGACTTTAAGACTCCATTTGAAATATGGCATGGGAAACCAGCAAGCTATGTAAATCTTAAGGTGTTTTGATGCCCTGCTTATGCACATATCAGTCAAGGAAAGTTAGCACCCAGGGCTCTTAAGGGTCAGTTCCTAGGCTATCCTGATGGAGTTAAAGGATACAAACTATGGTGCACTGATCTAGAACCTCCAAGGTGCATAATAAGCAGAGATGTGGCATTTAATGAGAAGGCTGTTTTGGAAGTCAGAAAGGATGCTGGGCTGAAAACTCAGACACCTCAAGTGCAAGATGACATCCAATTTGAGGTGGAGCATCCTGAATTAAAGAAATCTGAGAAGGGTGACAGTTCAGATAAAGACAGTGAAGATCATGATGAATGCAGTGGCCCTCAACCACAATCTCAGAGGCAGACTCAAGTACAGGGTTATCAGCTGACAAAAGATAGAGAAAAAAGACAAATCAAACCACCACAGAGATATGGTTATGCTGATCTGATAGCATATGCACTAGCTGCCTCACATAATATTGATGTAGATGAGCCCAAGAGTTATGCAGAAGCTGTTCAAAGCTCAAACAAATCAGAATGGCAGGAAGCTATGAATGACGAGATAGCTTCTCTTAAGAAGAATCACACCTGGATATTGATTGAGAAGCCTGGTAACAGAAGGACAGTGGGTTGCAAGTGGGTTTTCAGAGTCAAAGAAGGCCTCACAGCTAGTGAACCTAGCAGGTACAAAGCTAGGCTGGTAGCTAAGGGGTACACTCAAAGGGAAGGAGTTGACTTTAAAGAGGTATTCTCCCCTGTGGTCAGACATGCCTCTATAAGGGTATTGTTAGCAATGACTGCAGTTCATGACTTAGAGCTTGATCAACTTGATGTCAAGACTGCATTTTTACATGGAAGACTACAGGAAGAAATTCTTATGACTCAACCTGAGGGTTATGTGGATTCTGAGAAACCAAACCATGTTTGCTTGCTGAAAAGATCACTGTATGGGCTCAAGCAATCTCCAAGGCAGTGGTATCTCAGGTTTGATGAATTCATGCTGTCACATGGATACCTGAGATGCAGTTTTGATTGTTGTGTATATTACAAGCTAATAAACACAAATCTCTACATATACCTGTTACTATATGTAGATGATATGTTGGTAGCCTGTAAGTCAAGAGAAGAAATTGAAGCTTTGAAGAATTTGCTGAGCTCTGAATTTGAGATGAAAGATTTGGGGTCAGCAAAGAAGATACTAGGCATGGAGATCAAGAGGGACAGAAGCAAAGGCATTATGTTCCTTTCCCAAGAGAAATACCTGAGGAGGGTATTGGAAACTTTTGGGATGACCTCATGTAAACCTGTGATGACTCCAATAGCAACACATTTTAAGCTCTCCAGTTTGCAGTGTCCTAAGACAGAAGAAGAAAAGTTAGAGATGGCTAAGATTCCCTATGCTAATGCAGTTGGCTGCATGATGTATGCCATGGTTCTAACTAGGCCTGATATCTCCTATGCTCTAAGTGTAGTAAGCAGATATATGGTGTCTCCTGGAAAAGAACATTGGAGAGCTGTAAAATGGGTGTTGAGATACCTAAGTGGAACCTTGAACCAGGGGCTGGTTTATGGAAAGTCAGGAATCAAGTCTGAGGGGATCAGTGGTTTTGTTGATTCTGACTTTGCAGGGGACTTAGACAGGAGAAGATCCCTCACAGGGTATTTGTACATGCTGGATGGCTGCTTAATTAATTGGAAAGCAAGTCTTCAACATGTTGTTGCATTATCAACAACAGAAGCTGAGTATACAGCAGCTGCTGAAGCAGTAAAAGAAGCCTTATGGATGAAAGGCTTGATAGCTGAGCTTGGAATGAGTCAGAAGACAGTTGATGTATTCTGTGATAGCTCAAGTGCCATTTACTTGAGTAAAAACCCAGCTCATCATGAGAAAACAAAGCACATCGACATCAAGCTGCATTTCATTAGAAATGTAGTTTCCATGGGTGTGGTCAGAATGGTGAAGATACATACAGACAGAAATCCTGCTGACATGTTAACAAAAGTAGTCACTACAGCTAAGTTCAAGGTTTGCTTGGACATAGCTGGTCTTGGCTGCTGGTAATTCATTCTGGAGATGGAGGGGGAAACCAGGGATGATTTGTTTCAAGGTGGAGAATTGTTGTTTGTGAAAGCAAATCCAGAAAACCAAAACGGCAGAAGACTTTGCGTTTAGGAGCTGGAAACACTTAAGCTCAAACGGCACAGGATCCTGCGTTTTGAAGAGTAAAAGAAATACACTTCTGAACGACGTATGGGTCTGTCGTTTAGATTTAAGTGATTCACGCGTAAATCACGTGCCTGAGTTCAGCTTTGCAAAGTTCGTTATATGTCGTTAGAAGCATGAGGAACTCACGTGAGGTGCTGGGGATTTTCTGGGTTCGTTAACTAAAGCTGTTATGGAACAGCTGATGTGGAAGCAACGGATTGGAGAGCTAGAGAGAGAGAAGGGAACTGTATATATAAGCTAGTTGTGATCCTTCTTTGATAGCTAAGCAATCTTACTCTGTAATTCGTCTGAAGTAAATCAATAAAGCTGTGTTCTTTCCTTCCCGTGGATGTAAGCTAGAGAAATCTAGCTGAACCACGTTAAAGATTCTTTGTTCTTTCTTTACGTTACTTTTGTTTGATTCTTTAGACCATTTTGATTGATCATCTAAGTTCCATAGGTTCATCTTAGTCTAAGCTTTTCAGTTAAACATCTTGCTGCATCTTGTTCTGTTGGCTGGAGGTCTTGGGGCAGAGTCTTGGGTTGCTCTATCAGTCAATAGCACCTGAGATTCTACAATTGGTATCAGAGCCGAATCTACAACCAAAGACAAGTATGGTTTCAACCAAGATCGATCTTGAGAAGTTTACTGGCAAGAATGATTTCAACATGTGGAAGGTGAAGATGGAGGCCTTGCTGATAACATAGGGGTTAGGAGATGCACTCGAACCTGTCACCAAGAAGGAAGGAAAAGAAGAATCATCCTCCAAGACACCTGAAATGGCGGTCGAGATGGACAAGAAGGCCAGAAGCACCATCATATTGAGCCTTGGTGACTCAGTGATAAGGGAGGTTGCCAAGGAGAAGACTGTTGCAGACCTATGGGCCAAATTAGAAAAGATTTATATGACTAAATCTTTGGCTAATAGGTTGTATATCAAAAGGAGGATGTTCACACTGAAGATGGCTGAAGGGTCCTCTCTGGATGATCACATTGATGAATTCAATCAAGTGTGTGACACACTTGAAACCATTGATGAGGGGCTGGATGATGAAGGAAAGGCATTGCTTCTGGTGAGCTCTCTACCTCAGTCTTATTCAAATCTTGTCGATGCCCTTATGTATGGAAGATCAACCTTATCATTAGATGAGGTTAAGGCTGCCTTGAATACTAGAGGGCTACAAGAAAAATCTGGGAATATGATGCATGCTGAAGGATTATCAGTTAAGGGTAAGTTTAACAAGAATGATGGAAAGAAGAAGAAACAAAAGCAAGACAAGTCTAAATCACAAAACAAGAAGTGCTTTCATTGTAACAAAGAAGGTCACTTCAAGAGAGACTGTCAAGAACTGAAGAACAAAAGCAAGGAAAGAAATGGTGATGCAGCTACAGTGGAGGAAGAAGGTTATGAATCTGCTGGTGTGTGTGTGGCTACAGATGATCTCCAGAGAGGTAAATGGATACTAGATTCTGGTTGCACATTTCATATGTGCCCATTTAAAACTTATTTTTCTGATTACCATGATTTAGATGGGGGGAAAGTAATGATGGGTAACAATGCTGTATGTAAAGTCATAGGCATGGGAAATGTGAGTCTTAGGCTTCATGATGGGACAACATGGGAACTTAGAGAGGTCAGATATGTTCCTGACTTAAAGAGGAACTTAATCTCACTAGGTTTGATAGATCAGAATGGGTTTAGTATTAAGCTTGAATCTGGTAGATTGTTGATCATGAAGGGATCTAAGATAATGATGAAAGGCTCAAAAAGAAATGGAGTATATGTCCTAGATGGTGAGGCAGTTACAGGCATAACAGATGTGATTGTTGGCACTGGTGGGGTTAGCACCAGGTTGTGGCACCTAAGATTGGGGCATATGAGTGTTAAGGGGTTAAAAGAGCTTGAGAAACAAGGAGTTCTGGGGAAGGATAAGATAGAAGAGTTAGATTTTTGTGAAGATTGTGTATATGGAAAGTCCACAAGGCACAGTTTCAAAAACTCAACCAGCAAATCTATTGGCATCCTAGACTACATACACTCTGATCTCTGGGGACCTGCACAGACAAGATCATTAGGTGGAAATAGCTATTTTTTGTCAATAATAAATGATTATTCAAGAAGAGTTTGGGTCTATGTACTGAAGCACAAAGATCAAGTCTTTAACAAATTCAAAGAATGGAAAACCTTAGTTGAGAATCAGACAGGAAAGAAGGTTAAGAAATTAAGAACAGATAATGGACTTGAGTTCTGCAATCAGCAATTCAACAGCTATTGTGCAAATGAGGGGATAGCAAGGCACAAAACAGTGAGGTTAACACCTCAGCAAAATGGATTGGCAGAAAGGATTAACAGGACCCTGATGGATAAGGTGAGGTGCATGCTGGTGCAAGCAAAGCTTCCAAAAAGCCTCTGGGCAGAAACCTTATTAACAGCAAGCTATCTGGTGAATTTGAGTCCATCTGTTGCTCTAGACTTTAAGACTCCATTTGAAATATGGCATGGGAAACCAGCAAGCTATGTAAATCTTAAGGTGTTTTGATGCCCTGCTTATGCACATATCAGTCAAGGAAAGTTAGCACCCAGGGCTCTTAAGGGTCAATTCCTAGGCTATCCTGATGGAGTTAAAGGATACAAACTATGGTGCACTGATCTAGAACCTCCAAGGTGCATAATAAGCAGAGATGTGGCATTTAATGAGAAGGCTGTTTTGGAAGTCAGAAAGGATGCTGGGCTGAAAACTCAGACACCTCAAGTGCAAGATGACATCCAATTTGAGGTGGAGCATCCTGAATTAAAGAAATCTGAGAAGGGTGACAGTTCAGATAAAGACAGTGAAGATCATGATGAATGCAGTGGCCCTCAACCACAATCTCAGAGGCAGACTCAAGTACAGGGTTATCAGCTGACAAAAGATAGAGAAAAAAGACAAATCAAACCACCACAGAGATATGGTTATGCTGATCTGATAGCATATGCACTAGCTGCCTCACATAATATTGATGTAGATGAGCCCAAGAGTTATGCAGAAGCTGTTCAAAGCTCAAACAAATCAGAATGGCAGGAAGCTATGAATGACGAGATAGCTTCTCTTAAGAAGAATCACACCTGGATATTGATTGAGAAGCCTGGTAACAGAAGGACAGTGGGTTGCAAGTGGGTTTTCAGAGTCAAAGAAGGCCTCACAGCTAGTGAACCTAGCAGGTACAAAGCTAGGCTGGTAGCTAAGGGGTACACTCAAAGGGAAGGAGTTGACTTTAAAGAGGTATTCTCCCCTGTGGTCAGACATGCCTCCATAAGGGTATTGTTAGCAATGACTGCAGTTCATGACTTAGAGCTTGATCAACTTGATGTCAAGACTGCATTTTTACATGGAAGACTACAGGAAGAAATTCTTATGACTCAACCTGAGGGTTATGTGGATTCTGAGAAACCAAACCATGTTTGCTTGCTGAAAAGATCACTGTATGGGCTCAAGCAATCTCCAAGGCAGTGGTATCTCAGGTTTGATGAATTCATGCTGTCACATGGATACCTGAGATGCAGTTTTGATTGTTGTGTATATTACAAGCTAATAAACACAAATCTCTACATATACCTGTTACTATATGTAGATGATATGTTGGTAGCCTGTAAGTCAAGAGAAGAAATTGAAGCTTTGAAGAATTTGCTGAGCTCTGAATTTGAGATGAAAGATTTGGGGTCAGCAAAGAAGATACTAGGCATGGAGATCAAGAGGGACAGAAGCAAAGGCATTATGTTCCTTTCCCAAGAGAAATACCTGAGGAGGGTATTGGAAACTTTTGGGATGACCTCATGTAAACCTGTGATGACTCCAATAGCAACACATTTTAAGCTCTCCAGTTTGCAGTGTCCTAAGACAGAAGAAGAAAAGTTAGAGATGGCTAAGATTCCCTATGCTAATGCAGTTGGCTGCATGATGTATGCCATGGTTCTAACTAGGCCTGATATCTCCTATGCTCTAAGTGTAGTAAGCAGATATATGGTGTCTCCTGGAAAAGAACATTGGAGAGTTGTAAAGTGGGTGCTAAGATACCTAAGTGGAACCTTGAGCCATGGGCTGGTTTATGGAAAGTCAGGGATCAAGTCTGAGGGGATCTATGGATTTGTTGATTCTGATTTTGCAGGAGACTTAGACAGAAGAAGATCTCTCACAGGGTATTTGTACATGCTGGATGGCTGCTTGATTAATTGGAAAGCAAGTCTTCAACATGTTGTTGCATTATCAACAACAGAAGCTGAGTATACAGCAGCTGCTAAAGCAGTAAAGGAAGCCTTATGGATGAAAGGCTTCATGGCTGAGCTTGGAATGAGTCAGAAGACTGTTGATGTATTCTGTGATAGCTCAAGTGCCATTTACTTGAGTAAAAACCCAGCTCATTATGAAAAAGCAAAACACATCGACATCGAGCTGCATTTAATCATAAATGTAGTCTCCATGGGTGTGGTCAGAATGGTGAAGATACATACAGACAGAAACCCTGCTGATATGTTAACTAAGGTAGTCACTACAGCTAAGTTCAAGGTGTGCTTGGACATAGCTGGTCTTGGTTGCTATTGATTCATTCTGGAAATGGAGGGGGAAACCATGGATGATTTGTTTCAAGGTGGAGAATTGTTGTTTGTGAAAGCAAATCCAGAAAACCAAAACGGCAGAAGACTTTGCGTTTAGAAGCTGGAAACACTTAAGCCCAACGGCACAAGATCCTGCATTTTGAAGAGTAAAAGAAATGCACTTCTGAACGACATATGGGTTTGTCGTTTAGATTTAAGTGATGCACGCTTATATTACGTGCTGGTGTTCAGCTTGCAAAGTTCGTTAGAAGTCGTTAAACGCATGAGGAACTCACGTGAGGTGCTGGAGATTTCTGGGTTCGTTAACCGAAGCTGTTATGGAACAGCTGATGTGGAAGCAACGGATTGGAGAGCAGAGAGAGCTTAAGAGAGAGAAGGAAGCTGGTTATATAAAGCTAGTTGTGATCTTTCTTGGAATCTAAGCATTACTCTATAATTCATCTTAGTAAATCAATAAAGCTGTGTTCTTTCCTTCCCGTGGATGTAAGCTAGAGAAATATAGCTGAACCACGTTAAGATTCCTTTGTTCTTTTTCGATTACATTACTTCTGTTGTTTCTTCAGTCCATATTGTATAAATCATCTAGTTCCATAGTTTCATCTTAGTCATAGCTTTTCAGTTAAACATCTTGCTGCATCTTGTTTCGTTGGTTTGAGGTCTTGGGGCAGAATCTTGGGTTGTTTAATCAGTCCATAGCACCTGAGATTCTACAGTAATGATGTTTGGTTCAGAACATTCACTGAGGGATCGGTTTTGCATTTTCAAAATTAGAGTCTGATCACAGACAAGTGTTGGCTCGGTTTGACAGCATGGGAAGGCGAATGTATGGTCCTAAGCCGCTCTAATTCTTGGCAACTTGGCTTATGAACAAGGATTTTGATAATTATTTTGCTTCCTATTAGAATTCCACTGCTCTATATATGGAGGCTATTCAAAATTTTACCATTAAAGTAGCCCAATGGAACAAAGAATGTTTTGGTAATATTTTACACAGAAAAAGGCAGTTGCTTGCTCGGTTTGAGGGGATTCAAAAAGCCTTAGAGATTTATAATTCCAATAGTCTTGTTCGTTTGGAATGGAAACTTCAAAGAGAGCTTGAGGAAGTTTTGTATTAAGAAGAATTACTTTGGTATCAGAAGTCTCGAAAAGAGTGGCTGATGCATGAGGACCATAATACAACTTTTCCCACCAGAAAACCATTACCAGAAGGAAAAAGAATCAAATTTAAGTTATTCGAGATGAGTTAGGCCAATGACTGTATAACAATGAAGTTATTAAGAAACTCGCAGTTAAATTTTTCTCTATGCTATACACTTCGGATATGGACGAATTTCAATCATATTCCCTTACAGGTTGCTTCCCTTATGTGAATGCGGAAATGCACCATATGCTCTAGGAACCTATGGATGATGATGAGATTAGATTGACTAGTTTCAATATGAAACCTTTGAAAGACCCTGGAGTGGATGGACTGCATGCCATGTTTTATCAGTGATGCGTAAATTAGCAAGTGTACTAGTTGGCATAAGTAATAAAATGAAAAGTAGAGTATCGTCCCACAGAAATTGTATATCCTATTAGCTACTGAAATTATTATAACCCTAATTTATTTGAATAACCGAAGAAGTGAATTTAGATAAAATAAAATAAAATAAAATAACTAAAAATTAAATAAAGATAAGATGCATGCAGTAATAAAAATCAACAAGAGATTAAGAAACTAGGACATCTGATTTCACCATAATCAATCCAATTTAATCCTCCATCTATACTATTAAAGTTATTTCCCATGTTGGCAATAAATTTTCCTAATCTATTCAATATTCTCTCTCGAATAATATAAAAAAATATCTTCACATATTAACCCACTATATCTCTACATGAATTTAAATATGTAAAGATTCATTAAACTCTATGGAAATTCTTAGATAAAATTGCACGAATTATGTTGGCACATCTCTATCTTTCATTCAATTCATGGCATCCATTATACAGAGTAAAAATATATAAATCTCATCTCGATCTCATTATGTATCCTCAAATCATTCAAATATTGGTCAGATATTTAAAAGCATTAAGCACAATAATGAACACTCAATCATGAAATAATAAATTAAAAATAACATAGATTTATGGAATTAAATTTTTATAGTTAGACTATATCGTAACTCTAAAAAAATAAATTAGTTTATGAGAATATAAAGAGAATTCATAAATATTATACGGAACATTTACGTAAGATAATAGAAAAGAGTGAAAGAAAAACTCTCAAGAATTAATATCAGCATCTTCTTCCTCCTCCAAATTGCTCATGCTGCTCTCAGTTTTTTTTTATAATAAGTGCGGCTGCTGCTCCCTTTCTTTTTTCTTCGGCTTGTGGTCTTCCATAATGCTTCATTGTGGCCTTTATATAATAATAACTAGTTGCCTCTTTAATTCCTAAGCCAATAAGAATTATTGAAGCCAAAGCCCATCACGTGCTTGCTATTTAAAATCATGACAAAATATTTGCTTCCTTTAATATATGCTGAGCTTGCCATTTAAATTGTCAAAATGCTCTCCACGTGAATGACTTGAAATTGAAAGGCAATTGACCTTTTCTTCTCTTCCGTTTATTCTTTACGTGATTTGCCATATTTGTCAACTAAATCTCCAATGCTTCCCCCATGTGGTTACATGCATGATACTTAATTTAATTAAATCTTTCTTGAATTGTTTCAATTAAATCTCTTTATTCCTTTCTCTTTTTTATTCCTTTAAGCAGATTTCTTCTTGAATATTCTAATTTAATTCTTCTTTAATTTCATATTATACCTGAAATAATAAAATATAAAAATTAAAATAAAATTAACATAATAAAATATAATTTAAGATAAAATTAAATTAGAAAAATATAAAATAATATGTAAATTATAATCACATCAATCAATCTCAGGGGTCTGTCACTGGGCCTTTTGTTTGTTGCCTTATTAAGAATATTTTTACCAATAAGCACATCCCTAAGAAGGTTAATTGGACCCTATTAGTTATTATTCTGAAGACTGATAACCCCTCAATTTGACGATATACCACCCTATAAGTCTTTTGTACTGTGGTTTATAAAACTGTGATTAAGTTGGTTGCTAATAGACTTTAAAAAATTCTTTCTCATATCATTGGGCCGCATCAAATGAGTTTCACTCCTAGATGACATATTATTGAGAAGATTGTTGTCGCTCAGGAAGTTATTCATTTAATGAGTTAAACTAGTAGGAGAGATTATATGGCTATCAAAGTGGATCTTGAAAAAATTTATGACAGGCTGAGCTGGAGCTTTATTTATAATACTTCGCTGGAGAGGGGAATCCCAATTGATATCATTCATGTTATTATGGAATGTATCACCACTACGAGGATGAATGTGCTTTGGAATAGAGAGCTTACAGAGGATTTTGTACCTTCAAAGGGCATTAAATAGAGGGATCTTATATCCCCTAATATTTTTGTGTTTTGTATTGAAAGGCTTAGCCATGACATTTCTAAAGCAGTGAATAATGGTGCCTAGAAGTCGGTGCATCTTTCATGGCATGGAACCCCCTTCTCACATTTATTTTTTGCAGATGATCTCTTACTGCTGGTTGAAGCTTCTTGTGATCAAGCAAGGATTATTCATTGGATTCTTGAGGATTTTTGCAAAAGTTCAGGTGCAAAGGTTAACAAAACTAAAACTCAAATATTTTTCTCGAAGAATGTCCGTAATGGTGATGCCTCCTGCATTGGCAATTCCCTCGGCTTTACAATTACAAAGGATCTTAGGAAGAATCTTGGTATGCCATTGCTTCATTCACGAGTTACCAAGAAGACCTATCATGAAATTATTGAAAAAGTATAAATGCACCTCTCAGGTTGGAATGCTTCACATTTATCCCATGCCAGAAGAATCGCTCTTACTCAATCTGCTATACAAGCAATTCTTGTATATGCGATGTAGACGTCGAACCTTCCAACTGGGATAAAAAATAAGATTGATCAAATATGTAAGAGATTTATTTGGAGTGGGTCGAGTGATCAAAGAAAGATTAGCCTTATCAGTTGGAATAAGGTCTATCAGCCTAAAAGTTGTAGTGGGCTTAGGTCTTAAAAAGTAAAAACCTTGAGATGATTAACGGAGCTTTAATTATGAAATTGGAGTGGGGCTGATTTCTTCACCAAGAAGTCTTTAAGTTCTTTATACAAAATATGGGCTAGTTGACTCAGCCCTCCCCCGTGTGCTACAAACTCGAAATGGATCGCATATGTGAATGTCGATTAGAAGTGTTTGGTCTAATACATTTAAGGGAATTCGGTGGAATATTGGTAATGGCAGTAGGGTACAATTTTGGTGGAATTGTTGGGTTACAAAAAATAAGTCCTTGGTCTGATATGTTGTGGGCCCTATGCCAGATGAAATTTTACTGAATTCAGTTGATAATTTTGCAGATCCTAATGGTAAGTGGCATTGGGAATCTTTTGATCACCTCATCCCTATTTCTATTATTTTCAAAATAGCGACTACTCATCAGCCAATGGGGGTGGGGGGGGGGGGGGGGGGGGGGGGGGGGGGGGGGGGGGGGGGGGGGGGGGGGGGGGGGGGGGGGGGGGGGGGGGGGGGGGGGGGGGGGGGGGGGGGGGGGGGGGGGTGGGGAAGGGTGATGATATTTTTTTTAGGCCAAATCGAAAAAGGAGGATTTTTCTGTTAGCTCGGCTTATGTTGCCATTAGCGCAAAAAATAATGATGTTGAGGATACATATTAGAGCCTTGCTTTGAAATGGAAGGGACCTCCTCACAACCAAACTTTTATTTGGCTTGCTTTGCGTGACAGACTGAAGACAAAATCTGAAATTGGGAGGAGATACATTTACATTGATAGGAACTATGATTGGTGTGAGGTGGCTATGGAGACTACATTACATGTCCTTCGTGACTGTTTTATGGCTAGAAGATTGCGGAATCAGTTCCTCCCAAGTGAGCTTTTTCATCAATTCTATTCATTAAGTCTTAAAGATTGGTTAACTCTAAACTTAAAAAGTAACCAGTGTATGGAGAAAGGTTTGGAGTGGTCTTGCGTGTTCGGGGTCGCGATATAGAGACTATGGTTTTGGCGAAATCAATATGAATTCAATCAGTTATGGGTGGACACCAATAGCATGATACAGGATGTTGTTACGCGAGCAGAGGAGATCCTTTGCATGAACAAGTCTGGATTGACTAAGAAAGGCAGCAAGCTGGAGAAATGGGTCAGTTGGCAGAACCCTGCATGGCCTTGGTGTAAATTTAATTCTGATGGTGCGTGCAAAAGCAATAGGATCTCTACTGTTGGTGGACTTCTTCGGGATTACAGTGGAAAAAAATGGGTTGGTGGATTTGCGATGAACATCGATTTTTGCTCGATCACTGATGTGGAATTATGGGGTTTATATCAAGGTTTAGTCATGTCTTGGAACTATGGAGTTCGTTGGTTGCTCGTGGAAGTTGAGTGTTGTGCAGATGTTGTATAATTCCGTAGAGGTGACTAATGAGTATTCTCCAATAGTAAGGTCGATTAAGGAACTTATGCACAGGAGTTGGCACATTACTATTAACCATATATATATAGAGAGAGGCGAATTTTGCAGCGGACTACCTTCTGAACTACTCCTCTGACGTCTCCATTGGCTTTCACAATTTCATTAGTCCTCTGACTAGTGTCACTTCGCTTTTGCTTCTTGATATATATGAGATTGCATACCCCCGATTAGTGCTTCTTTAGCTCTGTTTAAGAGCTCCTTTGTACCCAAAAAAAAAAAAAAAGTGACGGTTCAATTGGGTTAAACCCAATGGGATATATTGGGCTTAGGAGAATCTAGCCTGTTTTCCTTCCACAGCGGGAGTGGGACACCGTTGTGGCTCTTTGAAGCCAGCCTCACGACTCGAGCCGTCGCCGGAGACTCTTAGCCCAGACTCTTGGTTTCAAACGGGTATGTCAAAATTGGCCACGGTGTACGGACCCCACTAATGGAACATAATTCAATTTAATTACTTGCCATGAATCTCTTTAATCGCAACCATTTCGAGGATTCCACCGCATATCAAAACATTATAGTAATTCTCGTATACTTAATTTCCCAACCAACATTGCCTTTTGAAACCATGAATATTACAAGTTTATCACATTAATTAAGTTTTTCGCATTCGTATTTTGCCCCCTTTTGTTGTGTTAAATGAACATGCTTTTAATTAATACTACTAATAATAATAATATTATTATTATTGTTTTTTATGAATGAATAGCACAAATATGACACGACGCAACTCACCCCAACTTTTACGTCGAATCCTAAACGAATCATGCAAAAATCATTGTATTATCTGTCTTATGCTTGTATCTAGAGCTCATATAATAATTTAATCCATGAGTATATAAACCTAGCCTAGGCTCTACTATAAACATGTAAAAAGACTTTATGCCTCATCTTAAAACAAACTTGAAATGTCCATACTTAAAATCTCACTATGCATATATACATTTCAAATATAGTAGAACCTCTATAAATTAATAGGAGGTTATGAAATCTATTAATTAAAAGAGAAATTAAATAATCAATAAATTAATAAATTTATTAATTTACAGAGTTGTTTACAATTCAATTAACATACATCAACGACACTTCATAATTTTTTATTTCAATTAGAGAAGTCAATCCCAGAACTTCTAGATGCAAGAAGAAAAATAAAAGATGAGATCTAAGTAAATTTAAATTTAAGAAAAAAAAAGTAACAATAGAGTCATATTTTATATAATTAAAATATCATAGTGAAAGAAATTTGTAATTCCAGCAAGCTATTAATTTATTATTTGAATGAGACCCACAAAGTTATACGAGATTTTTTAAAAAAAGTATTACTTTATTATTTTATCAAAATTGTTAATTTAGTCTATCGGCTCAAGTAGGGACCGTGAAAACTTGTTATATAATAAAGATTATCAATTTATCGAGTATTGATTTACAGTGGTTCTACTGTATAAACGTGCTCAAAATATAAAACATGCAGCAATATGTATCATAGCCCAACTTCAACTTATCATAAATTGAGCTGCACAAAATTTTGTAGAAATTAATAGGAAACGAGGTAAATAGAAAAATAATAAGCTTGCAGCTCAATGTGTAGATATAATTTATATACAAAAAATAATGCAGTGCTTATATATAATCATATATATGACATGACCACACACAAAATCCATAAGCAAATATGAAATCATACATAACATGCATGACAAAACTACACCACTACTACCCATGAAAAATAACTGTCATGCTCGTAAGGATCATCATTGCGCGAGGAGAGCGGGAGAAAAATATGTCATAACTGGTTGGACTAACATCATCGCATTAGAACAATGTAACTATTAGTACACATGTGGAGAACACCCGACAAGAAAAATACACATCTAATGACAAGCAATCACATCTTATAACTTAGTGAATCATATAACATCCATACATCTATACATATAATCATAACATTCTACTATCTATCAAGCATAAATGCTTCACATAATATATAATAGTAATAATAATAATAATCAACAAAAAGATCTTGATTCACTGGTATATTCATTGGGTGCCTCTAAACTTCTGAGTACTTAAATTTTTCCTAAAACACAAGATTTAAAAAATAATCCTCTATAATTGATTAAAAAAATTGATATGTATAACAAAAAATATAACATAACTATTCATGTTTCATAAATATGTTGTCCCCTGGTTCACTATATATATATTTAATAAATTGTGAAGAAATTGGTGACATTGATGCCCAAGAAGCAGTGCCCCCTGTAAATACGCGGCTAGTACGAAAATTTCTTTCCTATCTTCTTCTCTTTTCTTCTTTCTTTCCCTCGGGTTTTTTTTCTATTATTTGCTCTCTGCTTCGCCTAAAAAAAAAAAGTTACATTGAAAGCTGCTGCCAACTCGTTTCGTATTGCACCCATTAGCAAACAGGAGGTAAACAAGAGGTGGCGGTGAAGCAGGTAGGTATCATGTACATGAAGCAGGCAGCTTAACCATTTTATTAAATTAAGCCAGGTGTGGCTTTTGCATGCATTAGAGGCCAGCATATATAACTAGATAGCAATAGTCTCACTTAAAAAGTTCTTGGATTGCAATTGTGCATTATGTTTGAGAGCTGCTTATTGTCCACTTATAGAGATACAGATGGACTTGTGATTTGTGAATAAGAGCAAGAAGAGCAGGCTGCAGAAAAGAAAAAATAATAATAATCTATAATATGAATGACAGCTACAGATGGAAGGGTGTCTACTAATTTTGTGGATTTATTGATATATAGATTTGTTGAAAAGTCATAGAAAAGAGGAATTTTTTTTGTATTTTTTAATTGTGCTCAATCCATATTGCAGCAACAAGGGACAATGGGGGAAAAAAAAGCAATACCCAAGTGAGAAATATTCTTACAGTTTACGTCAAATTATATCTATGAAATTATTCCTACTTGATTTACTTCGGAAATGGACCAAATTAAAACTATATCTCAACAAGTCACTTGTTTTTTTTAAAAAAAAAATTTAGAACAAAACACAACTTTCACTCCATCAGAAAAGTTAACATTACATAAAAGTTCATGACAGACATTTAAATCAATATACATAGCACACAGAAGTCCAAGTCATTAAAAGCATATTGGTTAGAGAGAAAATAGAGAATCTAAATAAATGTTGGTTTATTCTCTGTATTTTGGATCGACCGCATTTTTAATCATTATATTTTGAAAAATATTTTAAGACATTATTTTTGTTAAATATGTTATTCTTCTGCTCTTTTTGTTAACTTTTATAAAAATATCCTTATCATAATCTTGGAACATTAATTAAAAAAAATTAGACATCAAAATAACCCTAAAAGTAAATGAAAATTAACATAAAATTTTTTATTATTTTTTTAATTTTAGAGTTAATTTGATATTAACTTGGTAAAGTTGGTAAATAAAAAATATTGCAAAGATTGTTGCAAGAATATTATTGTAAAAATAAAGCGAAAGTAAGGATGAGAGTGTAATATATTAAAAACAAGGATGATTTAAGATATTTTTTAAAATAAAGCAACTAAATGAGTATTTGACCAAAATATAAGAATTAAACGAACATTTATCCTAAATATAACACCCAACCCTAAACATGATACATCAGAGCTAGCAGCCAAGAATGATCTTTTGCTCTTTCAACAACCTCCACCTCCACGTAAGCTTTACCACCTAATACCGTAATATATCTCCAGTAAATGATTGAGAATCTGTATTTTTCCAAATTGAAATTGCATTTTGTTAGGAAATTGGTGGGTAAAGCAGCACGCAGCTAAAATGAAATTGTAAGAAAATAAAGAACAAGCACAATAGAGGACACCAGAAAATTACGTGGTTCGGCTTTTAGCCTACATCCACGGGCGAAGACAGAAGGAAATATTTTACTAGTGAAAAGGAGTTACAAGTATTGTAGTATTTTTGCTCACTTCCCAAAACCCCAATATACCCAAACTCTCTAAATCACTATAACAAGAGCTCATAAATTCAAGCTCTCTAAACTCTCTCTCAACTGCTAAATTGCTCTCTGAATGGAATGCTTAAGCTCTTCATTTGCACTTCTATTTATAGCAAAATGATTGCCAAGAAAGTCAAAACCGTGTTCCTCCTTTTCAAAACCGTGTTCCTCATTTTCTTCTTCAAACATTTCTTTTTCCATTTTCCTCTTTAAGCATTTCGGCCAATTTTCAACATTTCTAGAAGAGGGCCCATTTTCAACATTTCTAGAACATATTCAACATTTCTCCCACTTGGAGATTAGATTGAAAAACAATCAATCTCTACACCGTCCTTTCTACTTCGCCATAATCATGTTGCCTACGTTTCTGCTAAGCTACAAGAGGATCTACTCCATATAAACTTATCAGTATTTATTGGCTTGGTCAAAACATCTGCTAGGTTCTCTTTGGTATGGATTTTCTGCAAATCCACACTTCCATCTTCCACTACTTCACGAACGAAGTGATACTGAACTCCTATGTGCTTTTGTCCTGGAATGAAAGGCTGGATTCCTTGCAATGTGCAAGGCACTCTGACTGTCGCAAAACACAGGAATTTTCTGTTGTTTGTGCCCGAGCTCCTCCAATAACCTTTGTATCCAAATAGCTTCCTTGCAAGCTTGTATAGCTGCCATGTATTCTGCTTTTGTTGTAGATAAAGCCACAACGGTCTGCAGTTTCGAAACCCAACTTACAACTGCTCCCGCAAGTGTAAACACATAACCAGTAGTGGATTTTCTTTTATCAAGATCTCCTGCAAAATCTGAATCCACATAGCCCCTGATAGTAAACTCTGATCCTCCATAACATAATGCAACATCTGAGGTTCCTCTGATGTATCTCAGAATCCTCTTCACAGCTATCCAATGCTCTCCACCAGGATTCGCCATGTATCGACTGACTGCTCCCACTGCTTGTGCAATGTCTGGTCTTGTACATATCATAGCGAACATCAAACTTCCCACTGCTGATGCATACGGTACTCGAGACATCTCCTTCCTCTCTGCTTCATTGCTAGGACACATACTTGAGGATAGTTTGAAATTAACAGGAAGTGGGGTAGAAATTGACTTACAATCTTGCACGTTGAAGCGCCGCAAGATTTTCTTCAAGTAATTCTTCTATGAAAGCCAAATCTTCCTGTTATTTCTGTCTCGGTGAATTTGCATCCCTAGAATCTTGTTTGCTAGTCCCAAGTCCTTCATTTTAAACTCCCTATCCAACTGTGCCTTCAATTCTTGGATTTGATCTTTGTTGGGGCCTGCTACCAACATGTCATCCACATACAACAGCAAAATAATTAAATCATTATCTTCAAACCTCTTGTAATATGCACAATGGTCTGTTGTATTCAAGGCTCATAATGAAGGAATCAAATCTCTTATACCAACATCTCGGCGCCTGTTTGAGACCGTATAGAGATTTGTTCAACCTGCAAACCAAGTTCTCCTTTCCTGTTTCTGTAAAACCTTTTGGTTGGAGCATATATATTTCTTCTTCAAGTTCTCCATGAAGAAATGCAGTTTTCAGATCTAACTGCTCTAGATGTAGGTCAAATGTAGCACACATTGTCAAGACTACTCTGCTTGTTGTGAGTCGAACCACCGAAGAAAATATCTCGTTGAAGTCAATACCTTCTTTCTGAGCATATTCTTTCACCACCAATCTCGCACGATACCGCTCCACTTGGTCATTGCCATCACGTTTGATCTTGTAGACCCATTTGTTTCCAATGGCTTTTCTTCCACGTGGTAATGGTACAAGTTCTCATGTCTTGTTCTTGTGTGGAGCTTCAATTTCTTCATGCATTGCTGTCATCCACAAAGCAACATTTGAGCTGTTTAAAGTTTCATGAAAAGTTGAAGGCTCTCCATCCTCTGTTAGAAGACAGTATGCAACGTTGATCTCTGTGACATACTCCGAGTGCCACGTTGGCGGTCGTCTCTCACGAGTTGACCGACGAACTTCTGGAGCCTCGGACTCGACTGGTTCTTGTTCCTCGTGCTCTGGTGCTGCTTCAAAAGAATTTGAATCTTTTGGATTATTTTCCACATATACCGGTATAGTCTCTGACTTTTCTTTTACCCTGCTATCATCCTCATCTCTCCTTTGCAGTTGATCTTCTATAAAGACAACATCTCTGTTGATGACGATCTTGTGGGCAGCGGGGTCCCACAGACGATACCCCTTTACTCCATCAGCATACCCCAAGAAGATACATCTTCTAGATTTTGGATATAGCTTTGTTCTTTCTTGTGCATTGTCCATCACGTACATAGGACATCCAAATGCATGTAGGTAGGAATAATCAGCTGGCTTTTCAGTCCACATCTCCATCACCGTCTTCAACCCAATAGCTGTAGATGGCGACCGATTTACTATATAACAGGCAGTTTTGGCTGCTTCTGCCCAGAATGAATTGGGTAGACCAGCAGTCTTCAACATAGCTCTTATTCTTTCTGTAAGAGTTCTGTTCATCCGCTCCGCCACTCCATTTTGTTGAGGAGTGTATGCCACCGTGAACTGCCTCTGAATACCTTCTTGCTTACAGAAAGCAAGAAACTCGCCGTCTGTATACTCTCCACCATTATCTGTCCTCAAGCACTTGATCTTTTTACCAGATTCAAGTTCCACCCGCGCTTTGTATTCTTTAAACACTGGAAATACATCTGACTTTTTCTTAATTGGATACACCCAACATCTTCTGGAATAATCATCAATGAAAGTCACCATGTACTTTGCACCTCCCATGGATATATCCGGTGATTCCCAAACATCAGAATGAATCAAGTCTAGAATGCATTTACTTCTAGCAATAGATCTACTAAATTTTAATCTATGCTGCTTACTTGTAACACAATGCTCGCAAAATTGTAAACTTACCGATTTGAGCCCCGGAAGTAATTTTTGCTCAGAGAGAATCTTCAAACCTTGTTCTGACATGTGACCAAGTTTGAGATGTCACATCATCGTTGACTCTTCTCCATTTGACGCGACACACGTATCAACCTCTAGTAGTGTTTCTCCTTTAAGTATGAATAGATTAGGACCGATCTTTTCTAGCTTCATCAATACAAGCGCACCTTTAACGATCTTCATAATTCCATTCACCATATGAGTTTTGTACCCATGACTATCCATTTGTCTCAAAGACAATAGATTTTTCTTCATGTCGTTGATATGTCGTACCTCCCCAATTGTGCGAATTGTCCCATCAAACATTTTTATTTAGATAGTACAAATACCAGCGATCTCCAAGGCATGATCATCTCTCATATATACAGATCCTCCTAAGATAGGTTCATATATGTGGAACCATTCTCTCCTAGAGGTCATGTGCCAGGTAGCTCCTGAGTCTATAAGCCAGACATTAGATAGTCGTTTTCTGCCTTCTGAAATAGTTGTTGCCTCGCTGTAGAGAATTTCGCCATCATCTGAGGTACTTGCTACACAACCCTGAGCATTTGATTACTCAGGTTCTTTGCCCTCTCTTCTCTTTTGGTTACTCCAACACTCTTTCTTGACGTGTCATTTCTTGCCACAGTTGTAGCATTTAACATTCTTCTTACTTCTAGATTTTGATCTACCATGATTTTGACTCCCACTGGGGCCACGTTCCGTTGATCTCCCTCTCGTCACCGATAGCGCCTTCGCTTGCTGCAAACTTGCTTGTCTGTTTTCCTTATTTTTCCGCCTGCTTTCCTCATTTAATACGGAGGCTGTAACATCGTCGAAAACTAGACTGTCCACTGGATTGTTGTTCGTCAGGTTGATGATAAGTTGATCATACGAATCTGGTAGACTTTGAAGTAGAAGCTCTTCACGTTCATTTTCCTCTATATTATAACCCAACGTTGTGAGTTGTGAAAATAAAGTCTTCAAGGTATTGATGTGATCGGTCACCATTGCAGATTCCGCAATTCGAAGAGTATAGAGTTTCCTCTTCAAGAAGATTTTGTTGTGTAGTGACTTGGCCTAGTACAATTTTGTGAGAGTATCTCATATTTCCTTCGCTGTATTTTTCTCTGCCACACTGGATAATATTTCGTCTGCAAGTGCTAAGTGTAGATCAGAAATGGCGTTGCCGTCTACCTCGTTCCACTTGTCATCAGTTATCTCCATGGGTCTTTCTCCAATTGCTGCCAAGTAATTATTTTTCCTCAATACAGCTTTCATCTTCATTTTCCACAACGAAAAATTATTTCCGTTAAATTTCTCAATTTCATACTTTGCCGCCATTTTGTTGATAAATACCGCACACAAGCTAGTGTACCACCTTGAATAGTTGTGAGTATGTGTGAGAATGCACACTAGGAAAGTTTCCAGGAAAGACTGGAGGGGTCATAATGGTCCCACTTAAAATCCAGACTCCTTAAGCTCTTATCACATTTGTGACAGAACTTTCCTAGACATGTACAAAACCACCCAGTTGCTTTACTCACACCATTATTCCCTGCTTTGCACCGCCAAATTCTTGAATCGCTCCCACCGTTTCTTGTGAATAGTACCGTATACGTGAACAGTACCGTATACGTGAACAATACCGTATACATGAATAGTACCGTATACATGAACAATACCGTATACGTGAATAGTACCCGACTCCAAAAAATACAACCAATAGCTCTGATACCACTGTTAGGAAATTGGTGGGTAAAGCAGCACGCGGCTAAAATGAAATTGTAAGAAAATAAAGAATAAACACAATAGAGGACACCAGAAAATTACGTGGTTCGGCTTTTAGCCTACGTCCACAGGCGAAGATAGAAGGAAATATTTTACTAGTGAAAAGGAGTTACAAATATTGTAGTATTTTTGCTCACTTCCCAAAACTTCAATATACCCAAACTCTCTAAATCACTATAACAAGAGCTCATAAATTCAAGCTCTCTAAACTCTCTCTCAACTGCTAAATTGCTCTCTGAATGGAATGCTTAAGCTCTTCATTTGCACTTCTATTTATAGCAAAATGATGGCCAAGAAAGTCAAAACCGTGTTCCTCATTTTCTTCTTCAAACATTTCTTTTTTCATTTTCCTCTTCAAGCATTTCGGCTCATTTTCAACATTTCTAGAAGAGGGCCTATTTTCAACATTTCTAGAACATATTCAACACATTTTAATGGAATTTTCTACAAAAAAATTTAACAGTCTTCATATAATTTGCGTTATACATATGCTATATGGAAATAGTTTCTCACAAGCAGTGCATATTAAGCAGTATAGAAAATATATCTATTGGAATCCTGTCCCATGTGAAGGCAAGTGAATAAGAATGCAATTGAGGGTTCATTTGTAACTAATGTGCTTCCTGTTAATCTTTGAAAACCATGTATATATAAATAGTGCAACTAATTTATGGGAAAATATATATGTGGAATGACTTTACCAGTATCAACCTGCAGTTGCACATTTCTTGACCAAGCCGGCCGCTGTGCATCTGATAGTACGTAAGCAGTTTATTGAACAAGATTGCGTAGAAGAAGAGTGATTCAGAAACTAGAGCTCTTCAATTTGATCAGATGGCAAATTCTTAAATCATTATAAAAAGCAATAGATTTTTGAAACTTTGCATGAAATATCTCTATAAATATTTGACCACCAAGGAAACTCGTTACATCAATTCCTGCTTCATCTTTGCTCTTGCTCCTTTTCACATCATTAGTCAATATCAAAATGGAAAAATACATTGTCTTGTTGAGGATTTTGGCTGTCACTTACAGTCACGTTGCCTTAGCATTCGAGCCCAAACCCCTTCAGAATTTTTGCATGCGAATCCGAATAGCTGTGGTATTGATTATTGATTAATTGCAGCATCAGAGCACATATTTGCTTAGCCATAAATGGATAATACTTTCTCATATTTGTATATGTTTAGTGGCAGCAAAAGTGAATGGCTTAACCCCCAAAAACTAGCATGGTTCTAGCAAGTGACTTCAACTTCAGTGGCTCACATTGCTGGCAGCACATCAAACGCTGTAGGCTCCAGTGTCACCAGCTGTGAATGTAGCACTGTCTCCAGGGCTCAACACTCCTGGCATCTCCGTGGCCGGCATTTACTACGCACCATGGAGCATCAATCCTCCGCATACTGACCCCAGAGCCAGCGAAATCCTGACAGTTCTTGAAAGGCTCACATGAAGTTAGATTTGTTCACCTCAAATATTCCTGAGAACCGCCTCATCAACAAAACTTCAAAGGGTGATGTGTCTGTATTTCTTGTGGGACTCGTCACTCGTTCACTTCCAACGCAAGGGTTATGGACATGCCGTGGCCATTGCTGCATCAAGCAGCCAAAATCCTGAGGTCATCACCATTGCTAGTGCTGTTTTTGGATCAAATACACTGATTACTAGCGAAGTTCTCTCCAAGGTATTCCAAGTTGACAAGAAATTTGTGGATCAAATCCAAAGCCAGTTTTAAAGAAAATGGAAGAGATATTAGTATCAGATTCGTTCTTTGGTGTTACTTAAGTATTGTTGGCTTGTTTGTGTTTGAATTCATCACTGCGTGTTTTTGTCTGAGTGATATTTATTTATAACTTGTTAAATGTGTAACCAATAAATATAAGTATTGTTGATATTTATGAGATTATAAATATCACATTTCATATGTTTTTTTTAAAAAAATAAATAATTTAACACTTATATTTAGATATTAAAAATAAATAAATATATCATTTAAATATATGTATTCAGAGTTATACAAAATTCAACTAAATTTAGATTTATTTAGATTAAAAATAAATAAATAAAGTGCCACCTTAGCGTATTGTACTTTTCTAAACACAATTAAAAATTTATTAGTATTGATTAGCACGACAAACCGATGGGTGCTCTCGAAAGTAATCTGTTTTAAGAGAATAATAACAATTTGCTTTTCTTACGGAATATGCTTGTAAAGATCTATCATTATTATTATTATTATTAGATTAATGATGAAAATGATAATTTATTCGTTTTACACTGTACTGGAATTCCCAACTACTTCGTAGAAAATGACTTGAACCTACTACCAATACGTTTCTTGCTGCTGCATAATGTGCTGTCCAATAAAATTCCACCACGAAAATTGTTATAGCAATTATGTATACCCACTCAGCCTCACAGAAGACCCGTGCACGTATGATTGGCTATGAATTCTTTCTCATTTTTCACATTCATTAATCATTAACCATTAACCGTTGTGGAATTGGTAAAAAGCCACCTAAACTAGAAAATTTGACAAAATCACCCTGATTACAAATTATTTTTAATATTACGCCTATTATTAGTAAAGTAAGTTTTTTTTAATCTGGACTTTAAATAGATCTGAATTAATCTGAATTTTGAATAGAGCTGAATATCTGAATTTGAATAATGTGTTATTTTTTTGTATGAATCACCAAAATTAAGTACTGAGTTGTCTGTTTTTCAACTTAAGAAAATCTAGAAACTAATATTTTTACATATGTACTCTTATAAATTATAAATGTTAAACAATTAATAACATCTTAAAAAATATAAAGAAGATAATATGTTTTCATAACATAATTATACGGGTGTTCACGAATCAGATTTTGTAGATTAGACATCAATCCATATCCGATCCACCATTTTGCGAATTATAAATTTTCAATCCAATCCACATATTAGTGAAATTCAATTCAAATTCAATCAATAGGTCTGCGGATTAGATACAGATTTGTCCCAATATATATATAATCCATCATTTTGCGGATTGATTTGCAGACTAAAATTTTTTACTTTTTTCTAATTCACAAACTAATGAAATATAAAATAATTCTACTACTAATCAAATTCAAAATTAAATAAGATTTAAATAAATTACTTGTTTGAATAAAGCTAGAAATTACATTCTAAGTTTCAAAATATAACACAGTAAAAAGAAAAAAATCTCATTTGTTTAGATCAATAAATGAAAATTAACTATTTAGAAAGCTATATTTGTTTATATAATAATTTTTTATTTTATATTATTATTGGATATGATATAATATGGTGTTAATGTAACTATATTTAGTTAATTTATTTATTCATTTATTAGTGAGTATTATTGCCACATTTACAAGTTTTATTTTTTAATTAAATAATTATTTTTGCGCATTTACAGATTCAAAGATACATATTTACATAAGTAATCCATATCTAATCCATCGACTGTAGATTTTCAAATTTTCAATCCAATCTAATACATCAATCCACGGATCGGATTTCTACAGATCAAATAGATTAAGCGGATCAGGTTGGATTCGAACAGCTTTACATAATCATACTCAATTGAATGCAACACTTTAATATTCTAAACTAGTATATTATAATCAATTTTATTGTTGTTTAAGATGTTTTGTATGAAAAATATTCATTAGCAATTATAAAGATAAATAATTCTAATTTGAAGAAAATAAAAAAAAAATAGTCTACCACTATATTATCATAAGTTATAGAGATGAATAATAATGCTAATTGTTAAACTTATTTAAGTATGGATGAGAATTAATTAATTAGATCGAGATATTTTAGAAAATATCTTCTAATGATGTCATTCAAGCTTTTTAAATTAAGCAAAGAAAAAATTAGCTTAATAACTTAATAACTTAGTGATTGAAAATTTTCATAGGTTGAAAAAACAAATAGACTTACTGACTTAATTGATTGTAATTAAGTCAATTAAGTCAAAAAAATAAATAGCCCCTAAGTCTCCTGACACATTTATTAATTTTTTAATCCAGCAGTCAAAAAATTTAATTATAAAGTTTATTTTAATATGGACATAATATAAAAATATTATATATTAAATATAATATAAAATTTGTGAGTTATTTTAAATGTTAAATACAATTATTTATATGACTAATCTATGAAACACAATTTATTAATATTAAAACATACTTGACATATTAATAATATTAAATAACTTTGTTTAATATTTAAACATCATTTATAAAATTTATGTTAGTTATAATACATTATTTTAATATTATATTTTTATTTACTATAGAAGTTAATTTAAAGTCAATTTTTGGATTGTTTAATTAAAAGATATAATAGTAAAAAAAAATATGTGTGATCATTTATAAAATAAAGGAATCTATATAATTATTTAAGCAAACTTTACAGATGTGAGTGAGTTTTTCCATTATGAATTTTTGACCATCTACTCCATAACCACAAATGGTATTGAGGCTACATTTGTCATTTTATTTTGGATAAATATTTAGAGCAAAAAGTTGTTTTGCAAAGAAAATAAATTTTACTTTGAGTAGGTTACACATTCTAAAAATTTTATCTTAAAAAATTATTATAAATAATATGACATTTATTAATTAGAAGGTAAGATAATATAATTAATTTACTTAAATTTTGTAAAAAAAAATCATTTAATGAATGACTCGTCATTAAAATAAAAAATTTAAAATATCTATAATTACTCTTTTACTTTTCAAATAAAAAGAAATTTTATCCTATAGTATATATCGGAGATTTGAACATTATTACTCTTATCACCATCACCACCACCATCATTATCACTAATTAATAATAATATTATTGTTAAAATTATTATTATTATTAATTACAAAAATAAAAATAATATAATAATATTTTAGCTAACGACAAAAGTAGAATTATAAAATTTAAATGAGGATAAATTGAGAAGTTTAAGTAATAGAAACCTATTCCCAATTCCATAAAATTAAGTTCTCATCTTTTAATCTCAAAAATATATTAATTTTTGTCTATTTTATTTTCATACACAGTTCTATTTTAATAAATAAAAACTATTAATCGTTTTTATTTCGAATTCTGATCTTCAACTGTCCGGCGGCAAGTTAATGCGCCGTAGAAGTTAGAACTAAAGAATAGTTTAATACAAGTGAAATAAAAACGTCTCCGTGAGTAAGACTGTAACAACACAGAGCTTCCCAACTAAACGTCCCATTTCACACCAAACCGTCTTTCATGTGCTCGTCAAAACTTCCCAACAAATTCTCCAATTCCGAACACAACTTTCACATCTCAACGCATTTTGACTGTAATGGCTTTGGAGTGTGTGGCTGTCTTGGGCTGGGGAGATTCCGGGTCTAGCGCATCTGGGTTAGTTTTTAACGGGGTCCGGAATTCGAAAAGGACGCCGCGTAAATGTGTGTGTCGTGGCGGGTTTTCGGGTCTGTCGGGTCACAGTGTAATCAAGTCTGCTGACAATCAGAACACAGGAAAATCGTCAAATGTAAACGATGTTCCCGGGAAATTGTGCAAGGATTTGATCTCGCTTCCAAGTGAGTTTAGCTTTATCAGTGGCCTTGTTTCTTTTCTTTTATAAATCAATTCCTGTAAAGTTCCTATTTAGTTACGTCTTTTAGGACTCTTTGGGATAGAGGTGTTTTGGCGTTTATTAATCTAGCCGTTGTGTTAGACTGTTAATGCTTGTTTTCCATATTTTCATATATATATTTTGAAACGATGGTAAGCAGTTTCTACTAAACACTTCAGTTTTCCTGCTTTTAAAATACGGCTGAAGCCGAACATTTACTATGGTTTCATATCATTGCCTCTTTAGGGGAAAAAGAGGATTTGAATATGGGATTTAGTATTGTGGATTTGGAAATTTAAGCTCAATATTTGGAAGAAAATTTAGGAGAGGTATAGACAAGATTAATAAACTATAAACTGCATTACGACTTCTTACACGTATGTTACCTGCCAACTTGAGCATATAAGTTAAGGGGTTGCTGGCCAACTCTCATATAAAAGTTCTCTGGGGACTGTTTTATTCTTTGCTACCATGAGATTAATTTCTCATAAAGTTCTAACATGTATACTGGACAACTGGCAATGTGAACAATCTTGAGTTCAGGGACCAAAAATTTTTAAAAGAATCAAAATTATTTGCAATTTGTCATAAGCTTAGTATCATGGACTTTGATGAGGCCATAAATTACTAACTTCAGTGAATCAGAATCACAAGGATCACATAGCTTCACTCATGTAAAGTAAAGGAATAATGGGGTAGGGCTTATCTGCTTGCGTACCATTCTTCATTCTGGAAGTTACCTAACTATTTTTCTTTGGAATCATGCCATCTTTGACTTACCTTTTAAAATGCACACGTCGATTCTATACATATGATATGGCAAGCAATGAGTAAATGAAAGGAAAGTTGAGGAAATGCTTAAGCTGTAATTACCAAAGAGAAGCAAACTTTTTTCAATGTATTCATCATTCCTAGCCTCCAAAAAATTATATCGTCTTTGTCAAATATCTGATTCACATTTTTTCTAAGTTGGTTGTCTTTCTGCTTTCAATTTTTCTACCAACTGCAGAACCTTTAACTGTAGCTGATTTTACTGTGACTCCCAATGATGGTACGAAGGTGCGAATTTCATTTAAGGTGAGATGATTGAAAGGAAATGCTTGAAGTTAGAAAATGATCACCTTTTTGTTGTCACACTGATACATTTTGCTCTCATCTCCAAGTAGAAGATGCATTCTGTCATTTAAATTGATGATGCAGGGGTTACCTGGCTCATTCAGTGAGGATGCTGCACTCAAAGCCTACCCAAAATGTGAAACTGTACCCTGTGACGAGTTTGAAGACGCTTTTAAGGTTTAGTACAATATTTAAGTGATCTTTTTGGCTGATATTTTGCTGCATGCTTGAGTGCAACGATTCTTCATTCTTTCTTTTGACATTACCATAACTCAAGGACTCCATATTTTTTTGAGCTTCCAATTATTTGGTAGTAACTCAATTCATGACAAAACAGATTTTATTACTGCAAGTTTTTAGGCAATCAAAATGGTATTTTCTTCTAGCCTCATAAAACAGAAAAAAAAAAAAAAAAAGGTATGGCTCTTTGTTAGGTATCCAATTACTGTCTATTTTGGTTTGATGAGATAACAATGCATGCTTTGATGAGATAACAACCCATGTTTCTTTAATACTTGTTCTTTTGCCAGGCTGTTGAATTGTGGCTTGCTGACAAAGTGGTTCTTCCCATTGAGAATTCTTCATCTGGAAGTATTCATCGCAACTATGACTTGCTTCTTCGTCATAGACTTCACATTGTGGGTGAGGTGCAGTTAGCTGCTAACTTCTGCCTTCTAGCGCTGCCAGGCATTAAAGCAGATCAGTTAAAACGTGTTTTAAGCCACCCACAGGTTAGGCTTATACTTTTTTCTTCTATTTTCAGTGTCCTCTGGCATAGTGGCATGCCAAGACTTTTTTGACTCTACTGGTTGATTAGTTAATCACCATGATTAATTTAAATATTTATACTCGAAGATCATGAGATTGAATGGATTATGGATGACTCTAGTGTTTGTTCTAGAGGAATGTTAATTCGTTTGGTGACTTATTTATTTCCTCTAGGGCAGTGAATTATGTATAATTTCTATTAAATTTTAACAAAACCCACAATATTTGTTCCTTTATTCAATGCTTGAGCTTCATGTTTGGCTTAAGTTTTTCTTAAAAGCAGAGCAGGTTTGTGGATTTTAGGTATGATTTGGCCAGAGAATAATGTTTAGTAAGTATGGGTGAGATTATTTATACACTGAGTGCCTGTGGTAGTTGTAGCCTGTTCACCTCTATCTAGCTTTTATAATTGTGTTGGAATTTTATTTCTGTCACATGTTTCTGTATGTTGCAGAATCTGTTAAATGCAGATTCTTCTTGTGGTAGAAGTTTTAAATAATTAGATTTTGTTTGTAGGCACTTGCCTCAAGTGATATTGTCCTGACTCAGCTAGGCGTTGCTAGAGAAAACGTTGATGATACAGCTAGTGCTGCTCAGGTGATTTATAGAAATCTCTTCAGTACTGCTTTCAGCCTTTCCTAATCATATAAGGAAATGTTCTTTTATCTGATTCACTGAATTTTAATTTAGTATGTAGCCTCAAATGGCCTGAGGGATGCTGGTGCTGTTGCAAGTGCCCGAGCTGCAGAGATATATGGGCTCAACATACTTGCAGATAGAATCCAGGTAAATTTTTCCCTTTTCCATTCTTTAGATCTGACTAATTTGCATATTCTCTCACCCTGCAATTGACTTCACAATTATGAATGCAGCTTGTGCAGCTGTACCTATAGTTCTGTACATTAATTGTTCGTGCAGTTGAACTACCTCTATGTAGTGTATCCCATTGCCTTATCCTTTTCTTAGTACATTTTCGTATTTCCAAGGGACTTGGACAAATTCACAAATATTGGTGCTCTGGTTGAACTGCCTTCAAACATCTCTGCACCATAGTCTAGGTCCCCAATATAGTGATCATTCTTGTTGACAACTGAAATCGCACAAGTACAGTGCACTTCAACTCTCCATCCAACAAAAAGAAGGGATGTAGTTAGAAGTGGTCAACAATATTATATGTTCATTGTGTCATCATGCCTGGTAGTGTAATTGGGATCTGATTTAGTTCGTACATATGTATTGACTTGTAATAAAGATTTATTAGTCTCAAATGGGTTGGGGTTGTGAGGGGATTTTTTTTTTTCCTGTCATGTTATGCATTCTATATATATATATATATATATATATCCTCATAGGAATTCAAATGGCCTGAGGGATGCTGGTGCTGTTGCAAGTGCCCGAGCTGCAGAGATATATGGGCTCAACATACTTGCAGATAGAATCCAGGTAAATTTTTCCCTTTTCCATTCTTTAGATCTGACTAATTTGCATATTCTCTCACCCTGCAATTGACTTCACAATTATGAATGCAGCTTGTGCAGCTGTACCTATAGTTCTGTACATTAATTGTTCGTGCAGTTGAACTACCTCTATGTAGTGTATCCCATTGCCTTATCCTTTTCTTAGTACATTTTCGTATTTCCAAGGGACTTGGACAAATTCACAAATATTGGTGCTCTGGTTGAACTGCCTTCAAACATCTCTGCACCATAGTCTAGGTCCCCAATATAGTGATCATTCTTGTTGACAACTGAAATCGCACAAGTACAGTGCACTTCAACTCTCCATCCAACAAAAAGAAGGGATGTAGTTAGAAGTGGTCAACAATATTATATGTTCATTGTGTCATCATGCCTGGTAGTGTAATTGGGATCTGATTTAGTTCGTACATATGTATTGACTTGTAATAAAGATTTATTAGTCTCAAATGGGTTGGGGTTGTGAGGGGATTTTTTTTTTTCCTGTCATGTTATGCATTCTATATATATATATATATATATATATATCCTCATAGGAAATGATTCTTGCTTTTCTTAAATGTGCTGCTTTATTCTTACGCAGGATGAACCTGATATTATAACTCGTTTTCTGGTACTTGCAAGGGATCCTATAATCCCAAGGACTGATAAGTTTTTTAAGGTATGATGTTACTTTACCAATGTCAATCTCTTACATTTGCTTAAACTTAGCTAAACTGGATATCTCCTTGCTTCCAGACAAGTATCGTGTTTACTTTAGATGAAGGTCCTGGTGTATTATTTAAAGCCTTGGCTGTGTTTGCATTGAGGGAAATAAATTTAACAAAGGTATTTGCTGCAAGAGTCCACTTTTATTAGTTCATAAACTTGCATCAAAGCCCAGGACATAACTCTTTTTCATCTCCACGTGATGCCAGATTGAAAGCCGTCCACAAAGAAAGAGGCCATTGAGAGTGGTTGATGACTCTAATACTGGGACTGCAAAGTGAGTATGATATTGTTATTTACTTGAATCAGACAGAGCACCATAATTCAGGGGAAAATTTAAATGTTGACAAAAGTTTATTTGGATAATCTTGGTCAAAAGTTACCACTGCATTGGGAATGGAACAGGGACACTATGCAACCTGTACACCTTAATAGAGTCAATTTTTCAAATGTGGGACACAATTGCTTTCATGCATGCAGCATTTCGTTATCACCGGAAATTCTTTAATTTCCTATGAGTCCACATGCCTGTTCAATTGTGTCAGAGTTTTGATAGCAGTTGCAACCTTCTTGACTATAATCCAAGTCTAAAGGAAATTAAAGCCCCACAATTATCATGAGTTTATATATATTCAGATGGTTTAAAATAATTGACTATGGTATAGCAACATGAGGTTTTTGGAAAACGTTGCTGCTCTCTGGGCATTCCAAAATTTCACTGGTCTGGTCTCCCTTAAATCAGTCAGAGGACCACCACTCAATCCTTTGTATGATCTCCTCTGACTCTCTGAGATATTGAAAACACATTCTTTCCAAAAGGAACAAAAGTTTGTCAAATTACAATTTGAACCCAGTGATTTGTTCTATCTAGTAATAACATTATTTCCCGTGTGCTATGCTCCAAAAAGTATGTTTCAAGCTGGACTTTTTAATCTTGTAAATATTAGACTATTTTCTAGTTGAGGTGGGAGGAGATATTGATTGATTGTGCAGTTAGATTCACTCATTCATGGTTTCAGGTACTTCGACTACCTTTTCTATATTGATTTTGAGGCTTCTATGGCCGATCCCCGTGCACAAAATGCGTTAGGACATCTGCAGGTTTGTTCTTAATTGTAATTTTAAAGCACTCTTTTATTCAGTGGTAAAAAAACCGAACCTTCTGTCACACCCGCACTATAACAACCTCAGTTGAAAAGCCAAAATGAAATTTTGCTACCTCTGGAGTCGTAATAACTGCAAGACCATATTGGCCTAGAGCCACATATCATTTTGAAGACCTTTGTATTCGCATAATTTAGTTAATAGTGGAGAAGAAACTATGATTGTGGGCTCTCGGTTGAGTCCTTACTAGTGCCATGTTAGGGGTTCATGTTGTCATGAGGCTATAATTGACTTTTGGCCATTAGTGATGACTTTCTTCATGATAATTGGTTCTAATGATGTAAAAGTATCACTCTATGAAGACAACAGAGACTTAGTTTTTCTTTATTTCTGGGCAGGAGTTTGCTACATTTCTTCGCGTCCTTGGTTGCTATCCCATGGATGCAACTCTATAGCCAGAGTCTCCTTTGCCTGCTTTCCTAGTTTTTGTTCCTTCCCCATTCAGCTGGTTGCAGAACAGTCTATTCACTTTGGAAGGGACTGCTGGAGCACTGCTGCCACACTTTCAAGAAGTTTTGAGCCATTTGAATTCTGGCCTGGTGAAGTGAGCGTGGGGATGACTTGGTCAATAAAAGAAATCTTCAAGGAAAAGTAGATCATTTATGGCCCTCAAGCTGTATGTAGATTTGGATTGTAGGTTCAAGCTTTGGCGTTCTGTTTGGTGAAGCTTATGTAGATAATGTCTGAAACCTAGGTTACAGAATTTGGTTCACCGGTTAGTGATTGAATCCAGAAATATTGGGTTTTCGCTGCAAGTTGCAGCATCCCTCCTTTTCTTTAGAAGATATTTTACATAGGTGTTATTCAAACACATGGTCGGTCTAGGATGGTCACCACACCACATGCCTCCTATTTGTAATTTGGAAAAAGAACTACAAATATTTGTTTTTACACTTGTCATGTACATTGTAATGGAATAAGAATCAGATATTTTCTTTGTGTAGGAGGAATGAATTAAAAAAGAGAGAGAGAGAGAGAGAGAGAAAACAAACATTGTTTATTGAAACAGGTATTGAGTCACTATCATTTCTAGACAGAAAGGCATATTCTTTACCCAAAATAAACAGAACAAAAACATCTCATTTCTCCCATTTGGCCCACATTCCTTTTTTCTCTCTTGTCTTTTATTTTAACACTGCTTTCATTTAATTATTTGGGCTAAGTCTAAGTGCTTAGAGTTATTTTCTCACAAATATGAAGGAAGTGGTTTGAGCCTCCGTAGATGTATTATAGTAGTTTAATTTAAATATTCTTCTTTGGAGTCTCAGAGCTTGAGTGAAGACAGTTTTTCTCTCAGGTTGGGAGTTGACGTTCCTTGCATATTTTAGAGGGTTATAAATTTAAACGGTGTTACATCAACAGTGATGTCAATAGGTCTCAGTATATATATATGATTATACATATCAGTTATACTTTCATGTAATATGAATTATAATTTGAACAATAGACTTATGTTATAAAAAAAAAAAACTATGCTTCCATTTAATATTTACTTATTCACTCATAAAAGCTAAAACTAAAGCATTCCTTAAATTACCAGCATAAAATAAGCCAAAAATGGTAGTTGGTAAAGTTGGATGAATAATAACAGCACCCAAGGATCCTCATTACACAGAATATTTCATAAAGCTGGGTTTGCAAATGTAATGGCAATCACTAAGGCCAAAAAAGCTAACCCAACATGTCGGTCTCAGCCATCCAATTCAGTAGTCACTTTTCCACTTTGGTTTGGTCTGCATACGAACCTTTTCATTGAACAACGTGTCTATAAACATTTTCTTGGTTCCAATGCAAACCGGACCCTACAGAAATGACCAGGTTCATTGAACCTTCAATAGACTCCTCCTACTCGATGGCTATTTAAAACATAACATCACTTCATAGAGAGGGAGCTGAAGCAAAGAAAAATATTTTAATTTTGATCAAAATGGATGTTATGTTAGCTTGACAGCGTGAGCCAATGCTGCTTGTGATGTTGCCATTGCTTTCAGGTAATACTTCCGTATCTTTCTTTTCTAATATATAAAGATTATTCTGTGGTATGTATTCGATTCCCAGTTTATATTTATTTTCTAAATTGTTAAGACATGTTAAGATTTTAGATTTGTCATGAAAAATCGTTTCCTCCTAGGTGGTGTTTTCCACCGAATCTCTTACGTGTATAATTCAACCAATCATGAAAAATTCACAGAAAAATATTAGGAAAAGGGTGCACTTTTGGGTATTGTAGACAAGAAGAATAGAATGATCTGCCATTGGTAGATATTTCTTAGAAAATTGGGAAACTAGAACAAGTTTCAAAGAAATGCCGAAAAAGACTGAATTTTTATTTGAAGGAAAAGGATGGCCGGGTCTATGGTTGTCATTACATAAACTACCTGTTGTTGACTCTCTGATTGCTTTGTAGAATTTATTAATTAATTCCTTGTAATGATCAAGAATTAAACAGATTATTCAGGACTTGGACACGATAATCAGCCAATGATTCTGAAGATAACTTTAGTATAAAGTTTTAAAAAATGAATGGCAAACAAATCTAGAGCTGGGGTCCAGCAACGTCATGCAGAGAGCTTCAGTTATTGACGAATTGCCGGCAGATTATGATTTAATAATTGGAATTAGTAATTTGTACAAAATTTTGTGAGACTGGTCTTGTTAATATTCTGAAGAAAAATTTTGCATTTGTAGCTTGCAGTGGAGCTGAAAATCTTGCTTTGATTGAACATGCATTTATTAGCTACTTCTAATCGTGTAAAGCCCGAATGTTTGCTTATTCAGAACTAATTTTGTTTCTATTTTGTGAACTGGGCAGGCAACGGAAAGATCATACAAGCTTTGGAAGTTCATGGCCTCGATATGCACAAGGCATTTGCAAATAGGGCAAAACTATGGTACCACTGTGGTACCATAGCTGGACCCTTGCAAATATATTGTTTTTCTAGACATTCTTTCTAGAGCTGTCGAACACCTCGATGGCCTATGTTAACCAATGCCATTTGGTGAAAACAGAAGAGTTGGTAGTGATGTGTTGTTCTGTTTCACCACTGCATTCATGGCAATATGCTCATTAGAGATACTCTATGTTCTTGCACATGGTGAGAAGAGAAGAGTTCCCCTAAAGAACTTCAATTGTGTTCTCTTTTATTCATAGATTGGAGAATGTACTGCTGTCATTTCTTATTACCAATGATATAGAGGAAGAGGGAAAACAAATAAGGTGTAGCAGAAGAATTTTTCCTTTTTGCTCATACCAATAAGTGTTCCCTTTAAACTTTCCGTTTTCCTTGTGTGATTTTGTAATACTGTATACTTCTGTGGTTCTGCCATTGATGATCGAAATTCAGATTGCTATTGACTGATAATTTTTTTCCATTATTTTCCCCTTTTTTTGGGCCGTACACCGGACGATGCAATTGCTTCTCCATGTTCAGTTCAGGAGTCGAGTTAGCAGCGGCTTGAAATGTCTTTTAAGTACAAAAATGAGTTTATCATATGGTGAATCTGCGACATCGTGTGGACTTTACAGCCCACCTTCCATTCACATTATTGGAATTTTTCTTTCTTAGCACGACAGATGATGACACGCAAATTGTCGGAACTATATATGATAAAACTTGTATTGACAGCAACTACAAATTGCAGGGAAAAAAATGAAATAATGATTATTCTACATAAATATTCCGTCAATCAATAATACTTCTTTTTCTTGTTTTCAAACGCTTCAAAGTCGGGATTCAAAATCGGTGAAGCCCATTTCTGCCTTCCGAATTTCCTCTTAACCTGCAGGGATTCACTTCTGAATAAAGCTGAAGAAGATTGTTGAACCACCAAAACTGAAGCATGCGCGGTAGAATTTGATGACACCAATGTTTCTCCAACTGGCCCCAGCTCCGGATTATCGACCCAGCCTGATAATCCCATTGTCAATGGGGACTTAACATTTTCGCCGCGTCCAATTATATAAAGCTCATACTCACCGTACATTGTTGTTATTGATTCCACAAGTTCCTCAACATTACTCACCATTTTGTCGTTATAAGTTATGGATGAATCATACATTGTCTTGAACCTGAACTCGTTAATAAACTCATCATCAAGATCTTTTTGCTTCACGTCCCTTGCTGTATCTACTAAATCTTCATCTTCTGTATTGTTCTGATCTTCCACAAGGATACCTGATTCTCCATCCTTATTATAGACATACCGTACAACTGTCAAATTGACACCGGGTTTCCCTGCCATTCTCCAAGCATAGAACAATGCCTCACGATCATCAGGCCCCCCAATGAATAGCATGCAAAGCTTCAGCCCCTGCCTGCCGTGAAGTGATGACTGCGCTGATGTTATGACTGCAGATCCAATGCCACGATCGACAAGTATGCCAATGGAACACGGTGCCTTAGCCAGCAAGTTATTGTTCACTTCTCTTATTTGGTGGTTTTCGCCTTGTAACTCACCATCAGCTGTTGGTTGCTTATGAAATGGGATCAAAATTAGAGCAACAACTTTGTCTTCAGCAATCTCAAAGATGTCCTCGTGTATGCTGGTGAAAGAGGACACAGCAGTGAGTGGTTGAACAGTAATATCGTCGTTTCTATCCTGATAATGCCTGAAGCCATTGATGATAAGGTCTGAATCCGCCAGTTCTCGGATCGAGTTATGGTCGCTAGTTTTAGTCCGGAATGCATCATGAACAATCAGCATAGCTGAGGCACGTCTAGTGAGCTCAACAAGGTGCACCGCAAAGACACAAAGGGGCGATTTTTTGGTAGCATTGGACAATTCAAGGAGATTGATGATGCCAGAAAGGTTTCCAACTGAATGAATGCATGTGAGGATTCGAAGCTCCGTGTCTGGATTTCTTCTTTGTATTGTCCTTTGCTTGTATTTCCTTGTTCTCTTTGCCTTTTTGTTGGCTAAGAAGAAGATTGGCCCTACTAATCCCGTCATTAGCAAAAGCATGAACACCATTGCTGCCATTAATATGTTATCTATAGCCTGCAATCAAAGCAAATCTCATAGTAATTAATCAACTATAATTTAATTGTCAAACATATCAAATGTTTGACAAGTTTATTACTTGTTTATACCTTCAAGCTCCGGCCTTCGTTAAGAACGATAAGTGCCATAACACCTTTGGTGTTCATAAGGCCTCCAAGAGCAACTCCATCCCTCACAGGCATGCCATAGCATAAAGCAACGAGCACCGTACTCAAAATTTTGGCGGAAGTAGCCATAATTGTTGTCAGCAACAGGTAAAACAGCTTAGTTTTGGAAAATAACTCCAAAAAATTGGTTCTTAGTCCACTAACAACAATGAAACTCGGCAACCAAACCCCAGAAATAAACTCTTCAGTTCTTTCCATAATGTTAATTGCAAGCTCTCCATTTGGAATGATTAGTCCAAATATGAAACCACCAGCCATAGAATGCATGCCACAACCGTCTGCTATGAATCCACAAACAACCACGCCCAGGAGAATGACACTTATGTGTGTATCACTAAATTTCCCAGCTTTCTTTTTAGTCTCTTTTATCATCCAAGCAATGCAGGGGCGCAAAACAAACCAAAAGATCAATATGAAGCATATTATAGGAAGCATCGCCATTAGAAAAGCCCCCAACTCTGTAAGTGCAGGTCCATGCCTATGCTTAGAATAGTGATTAAAGGCGACAATGACCAGAACAAGAAGAAACCACGAGGAGAGATCATTAACAATGGCTGATGATAAGGCAGTTTTGCCAATATCAGTGTGTAGGAGCTTGACATCAGAGAGGATTCTTGCCAAATCCGGGAAGCTTGTGATGGTTAGTGATATGGCCCAGAACAGGGCACCCAAATTAGGCGATTCTCTAGTGATGCCTTCATGGATCGGAACAAAATGTAAGGCAGCACCTATACAAAATGGAATCACAATGCCAGCAAAGGCAATGCTTAGTGACTTCTTTTCCATGCGCTTTACTGCAGAAACGTCCATTTCTAATCCCACCAGGAACATGTAGAAAGTGAGGCCTAAGCTGGAGAATGTTTCTAACAACACTGTGTTTTCGTAAGGGAAAAGCTTCATCATTTGTTTAACTATCGTATCCGGTGACAAAGACTCGAATGTCCCAAATGTAGACGGTCCAATCAAAATGCTAGTCTACATATGTATACACAACACAATGAACAAAATCAACAAATAAAAAAAACAAGAAAAAGAAAGAACCCAATTAACTAATCTTGACCAAACATGAATAAAAATGTAGCTAGGCATGTTAAAAGGTGGTGGTGGTGGTGCACGTACCAAAAGTTCAGGGATGAAACGAGGCTGATGAAGAGGTTTGAGGAGGATGATGAAAAGGCGAATGGTGATGATTGCAAAACCAAGTTCGGTGGCCAAGAGAGGGACAGCTCTCATCATGGGGTTTTGCCTTTGCCATGGGCTGTCATATTTGTTAAATTCTTCAGGATAACAAACCTGTATTTCAAGTCCCCCCGGACGTGATATTGTGTAATTCCCAAAAGTAACATTTCGTGACTGCGACATTATCCTCTCCTAATCCTCTTCTTCTATTGTAATTATTCCAAGGCTCTTCGTGCCGATAGATTTTTGCAGACAAATTGAATGGGCAAGACAGGAAACTAGCTAATGTTTTGTCGGATTTCCGCACAGAGTGTGTCCTGATTTTTGCTTTCACTGTCGTTATTGTCCTTATTGCTGTTGCTGCACAGAATGTGTTGTTATCCTCTTTTAATGGGGAGCTTATGTTGTTGGGTTGTAACCGCTTTTCATCACAATCCTATAGTTTGGAGAAAGTTGTTTAGAGGTTATGCTTCTGTCAGTTTAGGTTCATAAACTTACCAATTGGTTGAGACTGTGTGCTGACATTTTTAGGAAAATAATTCTATGAAACGATCTTATAACACCTGTCAGCGTGTCAATTGAACTGACTGTTCGTTATAACTTGTCTCCATGGCAGCAAAAGCTCTTTTTATAATAATATTGATATGGTATGGTTATAACCAAAGAAGATTCATAAAGATTAGAAAAATTACGATAATGATAAACGGTTTCTATCAACATGGTGGTCTACTATTTGTTCTTGGAAAATTATTTTTACCTCTAAAGATAGAAAGCTCATATTTTAGATTGAAAAATTATCCACCGACCACCTATTTTTTCGAGTTTTTTTAAAAATATATTTTTTACTGAAATCTATCTGAAATTATATTTCTTTTCATTTGTCCACTTTCGTTTAGAGATTGTTAAAAAATATTGTATAAATAATTTTTTTACTCTCAAATGTAAAAGATTAATCATCCACCGACCACCTTTTTTTCATATTTTTTAAAAATACAAAATTCTTAATATTTTTTTATGAACTCCACTTGAAGTTATATTGTTTTGCACTTATGGACCACTGTATCGTTGTGAAATGATAATTTTACCCTTAAAATGTCAACAATGTTCTAACGTTGTTGTAACGAGAGTAGACCAATGAAAAAAATATTAACTTTAGGTGGAATGCTGCAAAAAAAATTGCTTATTTTTAAAAAATGGTAAAAAAAATAGGTGGTCGGTAGATAATTTTCCTTTTAAATTTGAGGAATAAATAATTAAACGCTGTAGAGTTCATTTCTAAAGTGTTCAAAAATTTTCTGGCCTACTTCCTTAACAGAACCTCGCAAAATTCGTGTGGGGAGATAATTACATAGTTTTCTTTTCTGAAAGTTGTGATGGATAACTGAACAATCCAATTAATTTTGTTAAACAAATTAGTTTTCTTTTCTGAAAGTTGTGATGGATAATTAAACAATCAATTTTATTTTGTTAAGCAAAATTTCTTTATAAAAGCTCTATAAATAATTAATACAGCATCCAACTCTATAAAAAAAAAACTACTTCCAAAGAAAAAGATGTACCCAACAATTTATTTATAGTATGAGGCCTTAGCGGTAGAAATCCAGCCAAATATTCTTAGTTAGTTAGTTATTTTAGAGTAATGTTCGTGTATCCTATATTTATTATCAACACTTTATTTAAGTCTCAATGGATGTGGCCGATCAATCATTAATACTTTCACGAAGTAATGAAGTTACAATTCTTGAAAAATTAATAAATATTGATTATAAACATGATATGACACTTATAGAGTTGGACCATTGGCACCCCTTCAAACACTCTTCAAACTCCTTTGGATGTTTTACAACTTTAACTTTTATTAAAATTACATCAAATGACAAAATAAAATATAACTAAGTATTTTCTACTCCTATCAAAGGGTAATTTTTACCCCGCACCCAAATGTTTTGACATACAGCATAGCGTACCCAATTCTTTTACCTATGAGCACCGCGCACCCAATTTCGTTTATTTTTCAGTTAACTGTAACAGATTAGGGTAAAATTGGAATAACGCATCAAAATTTTAAATAAGAAAAGGTAAACTCGATGTTTGCACCAAAATAATTTCACATCATTGTGCTTGTGTTCACTGCGTTTGCGTGTGAGACCAAGAAGCATGGCCACACCTCCATTGATGCCAAAATCGAGGAGGTGGGTGAAGAAGGATTGGCGCGAAAATCATTCACATATGATGTACAAGGAAATTATTTCAGCCTTTGAATACTTTTTTATTACAGCAACATAAGTTATTGCTCTGTTTCAAAGATCTGCTCAATTTCTAAGACAATAGTTGGTTTGAGAGTGCAAGGGAAGTGAATCTACTGAGCGTGCTATTGAAGAAGTGGAGGTCAGTTCCATTTCTTGCTCAATTGTTTTAATTTATTTCCATTTTGTTTGCATGTCAATTATTTAGACATTTTTAGCTGGATTTTGCTTATCTATAAAACCTGAATCATTGTTAATCAAATTAGCTATAATTTATGCTTCAATGTGGTTTGTAAGTTTAAGTTATGTTGGCTTATACCTGAATAATGTGGTGTTTGCGTTAGTGATTTCAATTTCTATTGATGATTTTGAGTATACATATTAGTGGATGAAAGTTTTTAATTAGGATGATTGGTCACATTGGTTTTGGAAATGATATTTATAATTTGTAACTTGTTTTGTAGTGATTCTTTGGCTATGATGGAGACATTGGCAGCAAACTTATAACAAATGGTGGAGGCAACATTATCAATTTTTGACACCTTCCACAATGCCACATCATCCCACCAGGCACAAGGTTAAGGTTATCTGGATGCTAATTTCATCAGGATGAAGTGGCCAAGTAACGACCAGGCATGGCGTTGTTTTCTTTTTCTTTTTTATTTTGGAGCTAAAATTGGTCGAAGTTGTTGGATATTAAGCTTGAACATTATAGAGTTGGAAGCTGTGATGACCTACTATAAGTATGATTGGAAGGGTTTATGGCATTTTGAAAGTTGTTGGGATTAAGATACATATAGGACTGATATCAACCAAACCAACACTTTTTTGTCACATGTATGTAAACACCAGACTGGATGTTACTAACATTGTAAGTTGTTGCCAATATGCATTTATAGATAAAAGAACTTATTGATATTATTGATATCATATTTCATTAAATGGTATATGTCAAGAAACGAATGCATTTTGTTGATTATAAGATTTCATTTTGCACATTGTTCTAGCATTCCTTACAGTACAATACAAGCAATACAAGTATAGTTATTACTATAATGGTGATTTGATACTTCCTATTTTTATGAAGTAAACCTTCAATGTTGCTGAACCTATTGTGGAAGTCCTCAATGTTAAATTGTTGAATCTCACTTGCACTGTCTACAGCTTATTCTTCAAACCTTTGTAACGCTGCTTGAATTTCTATAGCCTCATCTGTAGATGGTTTCCACCATCTAAAGAAACCACAAGATGGGTCATTAGGGCATGTGTAATATAGTTTGTTGGGGTTTGTTTTTTATTCCGACACTTTGATTTCTGCCCTTGTTCGACAGTACACATACTGTGTTATAGAACTTGATGATGCCCCCATTGATTTTAGGTAAATCCCTTCTTCTATTATGGGTTGATGAACTTGATGCATTCCTTGAAGTGGACATTTTCTTCAAATTTCCAATGTTGTGTCTGTTATATTCTTTTTTAAATATAACACAACGTATCTGAACTTCAAGTTGTCGTGCTTGTTTTGTGTGTGAATGAAGCTGCTGTTAAAGTTGTATTGTTTCGGTGGGTAAAACCAAATGTTGTACTACTGTAAGTTGTTGCTGAGTAAAAAAAATGATGGAGTTTCTAGGTGAGTCAATGAAAATCACTGAGGTGTGAAGAGGGTGGGTATTTATGTGTGTTAATGATAAGTGCATATTTTTCATATATTTTGTTATTAATTTCTCCATCTTTTTCTTGTTTTGATCTTAAATATTCTAGTTATTTTAGTTAATTTTTAATTGAATATGGAATTAATTAATATACATATTTTACCCTTTATTATATATTTGCTAGTTATTTTTATTTATTATTTTTAATTAATTGTATTATTTTATTGAATAAGGAATTAATTGGAGATTGTGGATAAAAAGGACATGAAGAAGTTGAAATTGAAAAGGAATAAAAGTTCAAATTGGAAAACGATTTCAATTAGAATTGAAAAATGATTTCAATTAGAATTGAAAAAGGATTTCAATTAGAATTGAAAAAGGATTTCAATTAGAATTGAAAAAGGATTTCAATTAGAATTGAAAAAGGATTTCAATTAGAATTGAAAAAGGATTTCAATTAGAATTGAAAAAGGATTTCAATTAGAATTGAAAAAGGATTTCAATTAGAATTGAAAAAGGATTTCAATTAGAATTGAAAAAGGATTTCAATTAGAATTGAAAAAGGATTTCAATTAGAATTGAAAAAGGATTTCAATTAGAATTGAAAAAGGATTTCAATTAGAATTGAAAAAGGATTTCAATTAGAATTGAAAAAGGATTTCAATTAGAATTGAAAAAGGATTTCAATTAGAATTGAAAAAGGATTTCAATTAGAATTGAAAAAGGATTTCAATTAGAATTGAAAAAGGATTTCAATTAGAATTGAAAAAGGATTTCAATTAGAATTGAAAAAGGATTTCAATTAGAATTGAAAAAGGATTTCAATTAGAATTGAAAAAGGATTTCAATTAGAATTGAAAAAGGATTTCAATTAGAATTGAAAAAGGATTTCAATTAGAATTGAAAAAGGATTTCAATTAGAATTGAAAAAGGATTTCAATTAGAATTGAAAAAGGATTTCAATTAGAATTGAAAAAGGATTTCAATTAGAATTGAAAAAGGATTTCAATTAGAATTGAAAAAGGATTTCAATTAGAATTGAAAAAGGATTTCAATTAGAATTGAAACAGGATTTCTTTAGACTTGTTGGAGAAGAATTCAGTCAACTAGCATTATAAAAGGAGAGCTGCCAGAGAGCGAGAGGGGGGTGCAGACGCAATTCGGGCAGAGAAAAAAATCAACAGGCGCAAGGAGAAGAGAAAAATCAGCAGCCGCTTGAATTAATCTCCATGATTGGTTTTGTCAATTCTCTTCTTCCCAATTCAATTATGTTAGGCTAAATTTTTATTTGGTTGAGGGTGAATTCAAAACCCTAAACATGCTATACAATTAAATTTAAATTCTATCATTCAATTTATTTAATTGAGATTGTTTATGTTCTTCTATAATTAATGTTCATGGTTTATTCTTGTTTTATTTGAGTGGCCAATTAGATAGGACTTGAATAAATTCTATTGCTAGATTAAAATTCTTGATCCGTAATTGTCTTGATATTTTAATCATAAGTAGCAGGTTGGAATCAGTGATTTCAATTGGAGAACATAACCTAGGTTAAATAATCCGAGCTTGTGTGTTTATTGCCTAGATCAACCTAATATCTTTCTTTGTTTAATGCTTCCATTATCTTAAATTTAAAGAGCTTGTTTTAAATTATTTAATGGTTAGATATTATGTGAAGAGCTTGTTTTGCATAACGACACACTAAGGAAAGATTGAGACTAACAGAGCTTATTGTTGTCTACGGTTGATAGTTTCAATATAAATTGGAACGGTCGATTTATTTTTTCGTTTTTTCTTACGCCCCTTTTCGAATGAAAACAAAAATGGAGAAATGTCTCATTCTAATCCAGATTCCATTTAGCGGGGGGATTGTATCTTCTTGTCAAAGAAAGGTTTCAATGCAGAAAATAATTCAATCATATTCTTCTCCAAATCAGAGGCAATATATGAAGCTAATTACATCCTAAAAAAGGAAGAAATAAATTGTTTCTATATTTAAATACAAGAGTGATCAACTAAAGATTCCCGGACGTAATTACAAAATCAATTCTATAAATGATAGCACATGCCAACAGCTCATGCTAGCTCACGACGACACTCCCCCTCAAGTTGGAGCATAGATATCTATCATGCCCAACTTGTCAATTATATCATGAAACACTCTTCCTGATACTACTTTTGTGAGTATGTCAGCCAACTGATCTCCAGACTGAACAAATGGGAACTGTATAGTTTTCTCGTCAAGCTTCTCCTTGATGAAATGACGATCTACTTCAACATGTTTTGTGCGATCATGTTGTACAGGATTCTGGGCAATCTCTATGGCTGCTTTATTATCACATTTAAGATTCATGGGTTTTGCATAATCAATCCCCAAATCTTTCAGTATGTTCTTGATCCATAACATCTCACACACACCTTGTGCCATTCCACGAAATTCTGCTTCGGCACTTGATCTTGCTACAACCTTCTGCTTCTTGCTTCTCCAAGTGACGAGATTGCCTTCAACAAATGTAAAATAACCTGAGGTCGATCTTCTTGTTGTCTGGTCACCTGCCCAATCAGAGTCTGTATATCCTTCAATGTTTGAGACATTATTTTTTGAGAACAATAAACCTTTTCCAGGAGCACACTTTAAATATCTCAGAATTCGATAGACTGCATCCATATGTTCTTCACTTGGTGAATGCATGAATTGGCTTACTATACTTACGGCATATGCTATGTCTGGCCTTGTGTGGGATAAATAGATTAACCTCCCAACTAGCCGTTGATAACGACCCTTATCAGTTGGAGTTTGATTTGGTAAAATCCCGAGCTTGTGATTCATCTCCATAGGCGTTTCAGCTGGTTTACAATCAAGCATACCAGTTTCAGTGAGGAGATCTAACACGTATTTTCGTTGTGAAAGAAAAACTCCACTTTTCGATCTTGCTACCTCAATCCCCAAGAAGTATTTAAGCTGCCCAAGATCTTTCATTTCGAATTCAGCAGCCAAATGTTCTTGTAGTGCTTTCATTTCAGATAAATCATCCCCTGTTAACACCATATCATCAACATACACTATTAACACCGTCACTTTTCCACCTTTGTGTTTTATAAACAAAGTATGGTCTGAATTACTTTGTTTATAACCAGCAGCTTTCATTGTCGCTGAAAACCTCCCAAACCATGCCCTAGGTGATTGTTTTAGTCCGTACAAGGACTTCTTCAGCTTACATACTTCATTCCTACGCATAGAACTATGTTTGACACCAGGAGGTAGCTCCATATAAACTTCTTCTTCTAAATCTCCATTGAGAAAAGCATTTTTGACATCGAACTGTTTCAAGGGCCAATCTCGATTTGCTGCTATAGAAATAATAATACGAATGGTATTTATCTTGGCTACTGGTGCGAAAGTGTCTTGGTAATCTATTCCATACCTTTGTGTATATCCCTTTGCCACTAGTCTCGCTTTATAACTATCAATGCTTCCATCCGCTCTGAGTTTTACTGTGAATACCCATCTACATCCAATTGTTTTCCTTCCCTTAGGTAGTGAAACCAATTCCCAAGTGGCATTTTTTTGTAGAGCTTCCATCTCTTCATTCATCGCCTTAGTCCATTTTGGATCCTCCAAAGCATCCTGTACACTACTAGGAATAGATATAGTGGATAATTGATTAATAGTAAGTGCATATGATTCACATAACCTATGAGATGACATGTAGTTACTGATTGGGTATTTTATTTTGGATTTGGGATCAGGTTCATATTATTTCTTTGGAATTCCTCTATTTGACCTTTGTGGATATCTAGGATTCATTACAGAAAAAAAAGGTTCATTAGACTCATTAGACAATGGATTTGAAATTACCTGAGGAGGAACACTTTCGGTTAATTCTTCAGTTAATGGTGTAGACATGGGTAGCTCTAGTGGCCTTGATTGTGCTTCAGACATGTCCAGAAAATTGGAGGGATCACATTCGGTTTCAGTCATGTTATCACACCCTTGTTGAACCTCATTTCCATCACCGTTTTGAAGTTTTTCGACCATGTCCTCTAGTTCTAAAAATTCATCTCCTCCTTCATTTTCCCTTTGACTATTCTCTTCACACAAACTCTCCCCCTGGAGGGAATGGTAAGAGACTCCCCCTGAATAATAAGGTTCTAATTCATGAAAAGAGACATCCAAAGTTACATGTAATTTTTTTTTTTTGTGGATCATAACACCTATAACCTTTTTGAAGATCAGAATAGCCAATAAAAACACAACGTTTGGCACATGGATCCAGTTTAGTTCGTAAACTTTTTGGAATGTGAGCAAAAACAATACAACCAAATATTCGGGGTTCAAGATTAGGAAGATGAGGAATAGAGAGTAAGGATTGCATTTTTTGTTGGGGAGTTTGAAAATCTAGCACTCGTGAAGGGGTTCGATTAATGATATAAGCTGCAGATTTTACAGCTTCTCCCCAATAAAACCGAGGCATGTTCATGCCAAAAAGAGAAGCACGAACCACCTCTAAAATCTGTCTATTTTTCCTCTCAGCCAGCCCGTTTTGTTGTGGGGTGTAAGTGCATGAGGTCTGATGACGAATTCCATGAATGTTTAAAAACTTGCCAAGAGAGGCATCCATATACTCAGTACCATTGTCAGATTGAAGTACACGAATCTGCTTTTGATATTGAGTACTTACCATTTTGTGAAATTCTTGAAAGGCTAGACATACATCGCTTTTTTTTATAAGTAAAGACACCCAAATCATTCTAGTACATTCATCAATAAATGTCACAAAAAATCGAGCTTTAGAAAGAGAAGCAACTTTTGCAGGACCCCAAACATCGGAATGAATCACCACAAAAGGTTCTAGACTTTTATTTAAACTTGGTAAATAAGAAGTGCGATGGCTTTTAGCCATCTCACAAATATCACAATGAAAATTTGAATCATTTAGAGTTGAAAAAAGATGAGGTTGTAATTTTTTGAGATAACCAAAAGAAAGGTGTCCTAATCTACGATGCCATAACCAAACATTTGCCCGAGTTCTATCTTTATTAGAAGCTTGATTTGCCTGACTGATATTTGGTCTCTCATTTTCTGTCAATTCCAAGTAATAGAGCTTACCCCGTCTAACACCATAACCAAGAATCTTCCGAGTTAGAATGTCCTGAAAAACACAAAATGTGGGCCAAAACGTTACAGTGCAAGCAAGTGTGGAGGTAATTTGGCTAACCGAAAAAAGATTATAGTCAAGGGATGGGACAACAAGAACTGTATCTAATGTAAGAGTATTACTCAGGGTAATAGAGCCTTCCCCAATAATAGGAGAAGTACTACCGTTTGCAGTGGAGATAACAGATTGAGAGGAGGGAAGAACAGATTTTAATTGGCTAGAATCTCTGGTCATATGCTCAGATGCACCTGTATCAATAATCCACATTCTATTCTTAGAAGTTACAGAACATACAGATGCCTTACCAATAATACCTGGGTGGGCAACATTTGCTGAAGGGGATGGTTGTTCTTCATCCTTTGCTGCTGTCACATTAGCCTTCCCAGATATTTTCTTACGGGGCTTCTTTGAGAAATCCCACCAATCTGGATAGCCAATGATTTCATAGCAGCGTTGTTGTGAATGACCTTTTTCTCCGCAGTGAGTGCACACAAGGTTGTTAACTTTGCTGGATGATTGATTTCCTCGATTTTTCGAATATCCATTTCGGTTTTGACTGGCCAGCATGGCAAGGTTCTCCGAAATTAAATGAGAGCCTCCCATTGTTTGTCTCTGTTGGTAATCCATTCTAACATAAGCATATGTGCTTTCTAAATCAAGTTTTGGGTCTTTTCGCAATATTTCTCCACGAACCTGTTCAAACTCTAAGTCGAGGCCACTTAGAAAAATATGAACTCGAAGCCTAGCCATTGCAGAATGCAGCTGTAACACCCCTTCAACTGTGCCTTCTTGAGTGGTAGCCCTATGATCGATTTCCTGAAAAATGGCAACCAGTTCATTGTAATACGTTGGCAATGGTCGCCCATCCTGTTTGGTAGAGAAAGATCTCTGGTTCAGCTCAAAAATACAGGTTTCATCGGTTCCGTCATTGAAGGTTTTCGATACAGCCTCCCATATATCTTTGGCTGTAGGGAGACGAATAAATCGTTGCATCAACGATGGACTCATTGAGTCAATCAACCAACTCTTGACTCTTTGATTTTCCGTAATCCATGATCCAAGATTAGGATCTCCAGGTGCTGGTTTCTTCGTTTCTCCAGTAAGATAACCAGCTTTGTTGCGAGCACTAATCCGCATCTCCATGAGTTGAGACCATAATGAGTAGTTGGTCTCATCTAGAGTGATTCCAGTTGGAAATGCCGAGTTGTCTTGATGAACAACAACTTGTGGTGCTGGTGGTGGGATAATATCCATTGATACGCCTGTGAAAGTTCACAACAATGGTGAATATTCAAAATACGAATACGAATTTCGAGAGGAAAAAAAGAAAAAGAAAATATTCGGTTGTCAACACAAATTCTCTTGATAAGGAACCTGCTCTGATACCATGTCAAAGAAAGGTTTCAATGCAGAAAATAATTCAATCATATTCTTCTCCAAATCAGAGGCAATACATGAAGCTAATTACATCCTATAAAAGGAAGAAATAAATTGTTTCTATATTTAAATACAAGAGTGATCAACTAAAGATTCCCGGACGTAATTACAAAATCAATTCTATAAATGACAGCACATGCCAACAGCTCATGCTAGCTCACGATGACACTTCTCTTTAATTTCATTTTATACAAGGGGGAGAAATTAGTCTGCCTATTTGGATCACTAAGAAAAATATAGAATTGATAGTTTTGATTTCTGCCCTTGTTCGACAGTAACATACTATGTTATAGAACTTGATGATGTCCCCATTGATTTTAGGTAAATCCCTTCTTCTGTTATAGGTTGATGAACTTGATGCATTCCTTGAAGTGGACATTTTCTTCAAATTTCCAATGTCGTGTTTGTTATATTCTTTTTTAAATACAACACAACGTATATGAACTTCAAGTTGTTGTGCTTGTTTTGTGTGTGAATGAAGCTGTTGTTGAAGTTTTATTGTTTCGGTGGGTAAAACCAAATGTTGTATTACTGTAAGTTGTTGCTGAGTAAAAAAAATGATGGAGTTTCCAGGTGAGTCAATGAAAATCACTGAGGTGTGAAGAGGGTTGGTATTTATGTGTGTTAAACATCACAGCTTGTGGTGATGCATCAGCTCAAATTTATCAATTTTTTTTACTGCTCTTGTAACCATATAGCCGTTATTTTACTGTTGCTCAGATTTTATAGCCGTTGGATTTTTGATGCGCATGGTAATTAACCAATATGCTAAGGGCAGTATAGTCAATATAATTTAACAGTTATAGTTAGTCTTCGTGTGTAAATACACCTTTAAATCATGGCCAGTGGTAAATTTCTTAGTTCAATGACTCACCTGGATGCATTTGAATTCAACACAAGGGTATATTTGTCATTTAATCAAAATATAGACTAATCCGTTACAGTTAACTAAAAAATAAACGGAAATGGGTGAGCGGTGCTCATAGGCAAATGAATTGGGTGCGCTGTGTTGTATGTCAAAACATTTGGGTGCGGGGTAAAAATTACCCCCTATCAAATTATTCACACGAAACTTACTTGAAACTCAAGCTATTTAACATATAATAAAACCAAATTCCAGAAATTCTGAAAACTATCAAAATAGGACATAACAAATTGAAGTTAAATTGTAGTTACGTAAACTCAAATTATTATAATTTATAATTTTTATTAAATTATCGACTTGAGTAAAATATGAACCCAAAAGAGTAATTAATGGCTGCATTGCTAATCCGAAAAGAATTGGAGGAAAGGTCCTGGCAAAACAAAAGTGTTGTTGGCACTCTATTGTTGCATAAAATTTACATATCAAGAAGCAACAAAGAAAGAAGTTTGTATAACTAATAGTAATTAAAATAAAATAAAAATAGAGAAGGGAAAAAAAGAAGAAGCTATATGAGCAATTGGAAGAGAAGGGTAGGGATGGGCATTCCGTTAGTTTCAGGCAGTCATATATCTTATGAACCGATTGATTTTTCGGTATGGCCTGTTTTCAGTTTTAATTGAAATAAACAAAAAATTGATAAGTTTATTTTAAACACCAAAGAAAAAAGAATTTTTTTGTTATTAAAAAATACTTATTTATTATAAAATTGTTTTATGTTAGTACATTGTAGAAAACATGAAATGATTAGTGTGATTACAATTTGAATTAGACTAAAAAATGATCAAATTTAGGCGAAAAATCTAAAAGGTTGGCTAAGAAAAAAATATTAAATTTTTTAAATCAAATCATATAAAATCAAACTGAATTGAACTAAAATAATTCAGTTCCATAGTTCAGCTCGTATTCAATTCAAAAAAATTTGAACCAATCGGGTTTGGTTTTGGAGCAAAAGTAAACCGAACTGGTTAATGTGTCCACCCCCAGAGAAGAAAAAACAAAGTTGATAATTGATATGGGGTTAGAGCATGAAAAAAGAAAATTGAAAGAGTATAATTTTATAAGAAATAATTCTAATGAAGGTTATTTTTGTCATATTTGGTGGTTTTATAAGAAACTTACATTACTTTTAAGGATGGAACTATTTGAATATATAAAATATTCACTATACTCATCTTCTCAATAAACCTACTTAAAAAGTTCTAAATTTTATGTTTTACTTTACACACTCATTTTAATACCCAACATACCCTTATTATATATTAAATTATAGTCTTCTTCCACGGTTGGACAACCCTTTCTCCTTTTCTGTAATAGTTCTTCCATGGCTCCTTCTGTTTGCAGCCATTTATCTTCCATAATTTCAAACGCAAATCTTCCTCTCAATTTCAGAAGTACTATAAGAAAATCGCTAAAAGCATATAGAAAATTAAGAAACCCCAACTAATAATAAAACAACATTTGTAACAACATTAATTTAACAATTCATGTTGTCTCCATGGCTCTTATTGTCTGAAAAATAGTTAATTGGCTGAATTCATGCTTTACCATCAAGAAAATTTTCCCAAATATTAAAAAATTTCATTTAGTCTTTAGTTCGAGAAGAGATGGATTAAAGGAGGAGTACTAAGTATTTTTTTTCATTTAATTATTATTGTGTTATATATATATATATAGAAGGAATTTGGGGCCGTTGGATTCAATTTCGTCCTGGATATATATATATATATATATTGTCTATACTAGTAGTAGTTTATGATGGGAACATTTTAGTAATAAAATGTTTTATTAAAATAAATAAAAATAGTCTAATGAGTATTTCAAATTTTCAAATAGTCACATCCTACTTTTAAATATATTAAGGGATAAATAAAGAAAGAGTGATACTATTAGCACCTCTTTAAACTCCCTTTAAACCCCTTTTTTCTCAAATAACCCTATTAAAATATTTAAAAATTATATCATTTTCCTTAACAACCCCCCTTTGGTCCAAAAATAACCTTAATTCACCCCACTTCTCCTTAAACTCGTTTATGGTCTTTCTTTTAAATACTGTCAGTGCTAAACTCCTAATAGAGCGAAATTGAAAGTAAGAAATATCATTCACAGCAGGCAATTAAGAGCTTTGATTGCTTAGTTTGTAACAATCCCACTAAAATCTAATTCAAAGAATGAGGCCTTACTTCTAATCTTTTCATGCTTTAATTGTTATTGGTTTTTAACAAGCAAGAGCTTTGATGTGCTTACTTCTAGATTTGCTACTTGGTCAATCAATTAATTACTTTTTCCATTGATTTTCAAACAATAGCTTCAACAATGAAAATTTTGTTTGAAAAACCAAATAAATCATAATATTCTTTAGTTTTTACAGCAAATGTTTTCAATTAACATATTTTCATAAATAATCACAATGGCTTTCTATGCAAATGCTGCTTGAATTGTAATTTTGTTGAAATAAAGTTAAGAGTGTGTTTGGTAATATTTTTTATATAGTATTTTTGGCTCTTATTTTAGAGAAAGAGAATGATGTTTTTAAATTGAAAATTTGTTTGGTAGTGTGTTTTCAAAACAACATATGAAAATGAAAACAGTAAACATGTGAAAAATAGTAAAAATACGTTTAGTTGTTTGTTTGAAAATATAGAATTTTTATAGAATATTTTATAAAATAATTTTTTTCAATTTATTTATAATTTTATTTGTATGATTATAATTTTAATCAAAATGAAATCAAATTTCATATAGCAATAATAATATTTAGAAAACCCTTTTATATTTTATTAAGTTTAAGAAATAAAAATAAAATGAAAAATAAAATAATGAATGTAGAATTAATTAGCATAACAAAATAAAAAACCATAGTACAATTATATTTATTATAAACATTTAAGTAGTTCATTTGTATTAATTATATTTTACACCACAAAATATAAAAAAAAAAAGAGTACAAAATATTTGCATCCAAAACATGACTAAATATCTAAAGGCCCTGTTTAGTGGTACAATGAAGAAGAAGAATATAAGGTAGTGAAATTATAAAAGTTACTGCTTTTATAAAGAAAAAATAAGGTGAAAGTAAAATTGAATAAAAAATTAATCAACTAATAAGTTAATAAATGATAGTGGTGGCGCGGAATAATTTTTTATCTTGCTTTTTTTTTTATAAATTTTATGTTGTTATCTAGCAATTCAAGAACCCTAATTTGACATTCTTGAGTTTTCTTTACAAAAGTTAGAAAACAAAAATATTTTATTCTCCATTTTTTTACTGTATATAAAAAAAATGACTTAACCAAACATGCTTTGTATTTTTTATTTCTGAAAAATAAAAAAACACCCATAAAAAAAAGTTACCAAACGCACCCTAAGCTTCTTATCGTTTTTCAAAATTTTACAGAGTTTGTGATATTTGAGTATAAAGAGTTTCAAAAATAAGATATGTAACCAAAAGTACTTGTATCCTTTTAAGTAATTTGAAAGAGGCTAGCAAATATTTAAAAGAGATATAAAAGTATGCCAATAGTCTTAACAAATCTGGCCCCGAAATGAAGAAAAACAGAGGGTTTGGGAGCAGCATATAAATGAACGATGGGTCCATTGCCATTTGCCAAGCATTAATAGAGGGTGGCATTTGCAAAATTTGGGCGTTCGCACAAGAGCTGAGCCATTACTGTCACCTGCCAAGACAGTACGGCGCCATTTACACAATGCGTTTGTTGAATCCCACCTAACCTATTCAATCGTTGCATTCACAAAGACAAAGCCTCTCGCCTCGGTTCGTTCGTTCATGCTAAGAAATTGATTAAGGGCTGTTCTTGGGTATTTCCACTCAGACCAGAGCTAAAAAGGTTGTCTGACTAGAAAGTAAAAACTCTGTCGGTGTTTTTTCAAAATAATATCTTGCTTTATGTCCTATGTGATCGGATAATAAATTAATTAAGAGTCGAATAGAAATTTCGGAGTGAGATTTGTCACTGATTATAATTATTATTGAATAGACAAGACTCGTGTTCTTTGTCCGGTTCTACTGTAAGTCAAAGAAACAGGACAGCATATTTACTAGAAGAATACCGTAACGCCCGCCGATCACAGACAGACAAGTTGATCGATTCATAATTTGTTGAAAATTGACAATATTATTTTCTCTCCCTTTTTTTTTTTCTGTGTTCTTTTTTAGTTCTTGGGAAAATGTTATTAGTGAACTACCATGAACCTTCCTGCAGTCAACCATCCCCCGGAATTTAAAGTGGTAATTTATAATCCCGAACATAAATCAAGCTTTTTTCTTTTTTTTTTTCCCTAGGAAACGTAAATCAAGATTGGATATTTTAATATTTACCAAAAGATCAACATGTTTCGATTTTTTGCTTCATGGGAAAATTAAAAAGCCCTGTTGGTAATTATGGGGTTTTGATTATTTTTTTGGGGGGAAACACATGTAAATGATGTAATGCCAGAAAATTAGGACTTGTTTATGGCAAAGTAACGCGGTTGTGTGCCAGAAAATTAGGACTTGTTTATGCCAGAAAATTACTTGCCTCACATTTATCAAGTAACGCGGTTGTGTGCCGAAGAGTGTAAGGACTTGTTTATGACACTTCACTCAGTTTTGCTTGGATACTAGCAGCAGAAAGTACAGCTCATGCCCCCCTGGTTTCTCTTCTTACAAAAAGCCCCCATAAGGATCCAAGTTATCTAATCTAGTATCTATTTTCTAACTCAGTTTCAAGAACCCTCTGATTCTTCTCTTCACCGACACTCTCACAGCACATGTTACTTAAGAGCTGATAAAAGCCAAAGGCTACCTCTACCAAAGCAAAAAAGAAAAAGAGAGAAAAAGAAAAAAAAAAACTAAAGTTGAGATAGTGAGGTAGTGATTGATATGGCTTTACAGGGATAAAGAAGTTGGAAACTCTCTTTCTTTTGGTTATTTTTGTTACCATCTATTCATTTATTCTTGTTTTAGTTTTTGCTCAAGGTTGAGTGTGAGGGAGATGGCTAGTTATAGCAGTATATGTTGTTTGCTTTTTGTGTTTATGCTTGTGAGTTGCACTAGAGGTGAAAGTCCTTACAGATTTTTTAACTGGAATGTTACATACGGTGATATTTATCCTCTTGGTGTTAAACAACAGGTACGTAACTACCTTTTTTTATTTATTTTTTTCCCTTTTTGTGTGTGTGTGTTTTTCTGTGGATTTATTTGATGAAAATGTGTTATCATGGCAGGGGATATTGATTAATGGGCAATTTCCAGGGCCTTCCATTGAGGCTGTGACCAATGATAACTTGATTATCAGTGTTTTCAATGCCTTGGATGAACCATTTCTCATCTCTTGGTTAGTACCACCTTCTTTTCTAACGTAGTAATTATTATTTTTTATTCTGTTACTCTTGGAGGTTCTTTATAATAACATGGTGAAATAGTTAAACGACCTCTATTTTCTTTTTTAAAAAAAGAAAAAAATCTGCTTTAAATATAGTATTAGTTTCATTTTGTTGCGTGATGATCCAAGATCTAGCGGTTGGCAGGCAGTAGTTTGATTACACATCTTTACGCGCATTTGGTTGTCTTAAATTGCAGCTACATGGCCCCCTTTAATCACCCTGTAAGTTGCAACTTACTGATAGAATGAGACTAATTTGTTAAATCATGATACTGAATTCTATAGCCTTTTAATGTTTTGGATTTAGATCCAACAAACGGAAAAAAAAAAGTAAAGAACAGAGATAGTCTACTTTCTTGGATTTGTGGTCCTTGTTAGATTATTGTAAGTGATAATGATGTATAACCAATTTTCAATCTAATTGATGCACATGGGTAGAATCAAAATCATATCTTTTTTGCATGAGAGTTTGATGAATACGCAAATTTCTCATGGTTTGTGAACAAAATATGTGAAAATCATGTGGCCCTAGTTCATGTTAAATCTAGTTTAATAACAATAGACTAATTAAAAACTTTCCATGATATGCTGTAATTTTTGTCCAGGAATGGTGTCCAGCAGAGAAGGAACTCTTGGCAAGATGGAGTTTATGGCACAAACTGCCCAATCCCTCCAGGAAAAAACTTCACATATGTTCTACAAGTCAAGGATCAAATTGGTAGCTACTTCTATTTCCCCTCTCTTGCTTTTCACAAAGCTGCAGGTGGCTATGGTGGCATAAAAATTGCAAGCCGACCACTTATTCCTGTGCCCTTTGATCCTCCTGCTGGAGATTTCACCATTCTTGCTGGAGACTGGTACAAGAAAAATCACACTGTAAGTAACTAACCTAAAACAAATGTTATTTAGCAGTGAACATGTAATGCAGCATCGAAGGTCTCGAAGTTATGTATATATATTTATTGTCTTTTACTTGAACTTTTATAGGATTTGAAAGCAATTTTGGACAGTGGGAGTGATCTTCCCTTTCCTGATGGTCTTGTTATCAATGGTCGGGGTTCAAATGCTAACACATTCACAGTTGATCAAGGTTAGTGATTGCCATAAGAGGTCTTTTAATTTTTTGTTGTGGTGTTGTGATGGTCTTAAACGATATGAGCTTTTTTTAAATTTTCCATACAGGCAAGACCTACCGGTTCCGGATATCAAATGTGGGGATTTCAACGTCAATCAATTTTAGAATCCAGGGTCATAAAATGCTGCTTGTAGAGGTCGAAGGAACCCACACATTGCAGAACACTTATGATTCTCTTGATATCCATTTGGGACAGTCCTACTCTGTTCTGGTTAGAGCTGATCAACCCCCTCAAGGTTACTACATTGTCATCTCAACACGTTTCACATCACAGGTGCTTTCTGCAACCTCCGTTCTTCATTACAGTAACTCAGCTGGCAGTGTTTCTGGTCCTCCTCCTGGTGGGCCAACAACGCAGATTGATTGGTCTCTTGAACAAGCACGTTCACTCAGGTATTTGCAAAATCCCATGTCATTTTCCCTATATCATTGTATGTACCTTGTTTTACCTAAGTTTCTTCCTCAGTTAGGCTGCTTGGACACATGACTAGCTGAATTATCCCATTGTGTTCTCTCCATTAGGGTTCAACCTAACTATAAAAAATTGCTACTGTATAGTTTGTTGAAGTTTGAGAATTTCTGATAAATAAAGCAGCATGCCTTGGTACACAAAATGGAATACTTGATACGGCAAAGCAAAATCAATTACTTAGTTGCTTTCCAGAATATGCAAAAATTCAGTTTCTATCTGCCGCAATTTAAACTTGTTTTCAATTACCAATAATCTCATGCCATAATTTGAACCAGGCGGAATCTGACAGCAAGTGGACCAAGACCTAATCCCCAAGGCTCATACCACTATGGTCTGATCAACACTACACATACTATTAGACTCCATAACACTGCCCCAACTATCAATGGCAAGCAGAGGTATGCTGTCAACAGCGTGTCATTCATCCCAGCTGACACGCCTCTAAAGCTTGCAGACTACTTCAAGATTCCCGGAGTATTTAGTGTCGGAAGCATCCCAGATAACCCCACTGGTGGTGGTGCATATCTCCAGACTTCTGTCATGGCTGCTGATTTCCGGGGTTTTGCTGAAGTTGTGTTTGAGAATCCAGAAGACACTTTGCAATCATGGCACATTGATGGTCATAACTTCTTTGCCGTAGGGTAAGTCTAACCAAAAAAGCTAAAGCAAATATTGAATTGGCCAATGCTTATAACTGCTACAGCTATTGGAAATCTATTTTATCCTGTGGATTCTGAATTTGTGCATGTTTTGATATGGGCAGGATGGATGGAGGGGAGTGGACTCCTGCAAGTAGATTAACTTACAATTTAAGAGACACAATTTCTCGTTGCACTGTTCAGGTATACTAACAAATCCATATTGTTAAATTCTAACTAAGTCTCTGAAGTCTACCAAAAGTCTTTAACAGTATATTTTTACTTTCTGTAGGAATATCCTCCACTTTTTTCTTTCCCAAAAAAATTATAACTAAAGGATTGCAATTTGTTATGAAGCTGTGTTTGGTTTGAGTGCAGGTGTATCCCAAGTCATGGACAGCAGTTTACGTGCCTTTGGACAATGTGGGAATGTGGAATATAAGGTCTGAGAACTGGGCTCGCCAGTACTTAGGCCAACAATTCTATTTACGAGTCTATTCCTCTGCAAATTCATGGAGAGATGAGTATCCTATCCCAAGTAATGCTCTTCTATGCGGCCGGGCTGTGGGGCATAGAACTTGACCCCTGTAAGCACGGCATGATTGCTAATATGTCACAAGACAGTGAGTCTTGAATATGATCTAGAAGAGAAGATATCTGATGGCTTTACTCGAGCCATTTTACAGTATTTTTTATTGTCATGAGTTATTTATCTGTTAATTGTTAGGAGATGGCTCGCAATCAAGAATGATTTTCTCTATTGCTTTGTAGCTTAAACCAGTTTACCATATGCTGCAATTGGCCAAAACTGCATTCTTTTTCCTCTAAATCCAGTTTTTATCATCCATTTGAATTAGAAAATGGTTCAATATGCTCAGAAGTCCTTTTTGATGAAATGTCTTATTTGTACATTTGGTTCAAGGTCCGTTCGTCATCTGTCAAGTTGCAAGTTTAATTGTGATTAAACAAATGAACATTGCTAAAGGAAGCAAAACTTGAAACCGTTGAGCGCAGCGAGCCATATTAACTGCCCTTTTCTTAAGCTACCCTTTTCTTTATGCAGTTGCAGTAATAATAATTTAGGGAAAAGCCGTTTAATTGTTGTGTTCTGGACGCCGCTCTGTTATGACGCTGCAATCCAAATTCATATTTGCACTTGCAATGTATAACAATTCTGACATAGAGTGCTTAACTTTAGACTTAATTTATCTGAGAAACAGCATAACTAGTATCATGTCCATCAGTACCCTATGGTGCCTTGCCTTCATATGGAGAAGAATCAGTCTTCTTGTCACAGCATTGCCTCTGCAAGCTTATATTATTAATTTCACTGTTATTGCCGTGACTCTTGATGGGCTGCTTGCCTCTATTCAATCCAAATCCAATTGTCGTGCACGTTGTCTACCTATACCCGCACTACTCCAAGCTTGCTTCATCTTGCTTCTCAGACGCAGCCCAATAGTGATTAGAGCGAAGCAACCCAATAGTGATTAGAGCCAATCCAGTTGCAGGAATGTATGTGTCTCAACCCTCATTCTATTCTATACAGCAACTGTACAGACAGATGATGGAAAAATCTCAGCTGTCAAAATCCGATTTGAATGCAGGATTAAATGCAGTTGGTTTTGAACATTTATTGGCAGTGGACTAAGTAGTACTCTATTCAATATTTTGAAGTGTCGGCGGAGTTGACTGCCTTGTATATGTAATGTAAACAAGCATGGCCCAAAATATAAAATTAAAACAATAAAGTGTATGGGCCATTGTTAATTATGGAGATGGATACTTTCTTTATTTATTTTTCTTTGGTCTCCTCCAATGAAATAAATAATTAAAGTTAAATTTTAAATTTTAATTTCAACAATCAAGTCAGTTTTGTTGACTTTATTTATAATTAAAGTAGCGTTTGATTTTTTCTCTGAAATTTAAATAGATCTGAATTAATCTGAATTTTGAATAGGTCTGAATGTCTGAATCTGAATAATATGTTTATTTTTTCGTCTGAATTTCAAAAAATAAGTATTAAGTTGTTTATTTTTTCAACTTAAAAAGCTAAAAATATGTACTTTATATTTGTATCCTTATTAAATTTGAATATCAAATAAATAATATATTAAATACCACAATATTTTTACATTTATAAGTAAAACTATATTTAAGTGAATACATAATTATTTTAGAATTTTAATATATAAAATACCATAAAATTTAAAATTTATCGTATATAATATAAGAAAGAAAAAACTGAGATATTTTTATGTGGAGTAAATATCTATAGGTAAGTTTTAGAATAGACGTGAAAAATAAATTATAAAACATGGATATTTTTAACATTAGTAAGTAATTGACTTAATTTAAATTTATCCATTAAGTAAAAAGTCAAAAAAATTAGCTTATTTTATTAAGTCAAAATTATCTAAAAAATCTCATTAAGTTATAAAAATAAATACCTCTAATTAACTTAATTAATTAAGTTAAATCACTTTAAATTATTAAGTTAAAAAATAAACGCCACCTAAACTAATTTTTTTCACTAAATTCGAAAGAACAGGGATATGAGAGAGACTATCACAAAAAAGTTAAGAGAGAGTGGGTAAACGAATTATACCGATGGCGACGAAGCCCACTTGCATGCAGCTTCAAGGGTTCAACCGCACATTATCACAAACTGCGTATACATCATGAAAGAGAGCAATTGTTCTAATCACGTTAATTATGAAGCATCGCTGTAGTTAACTACATTGTCAACACAAATCTTACAACATTATGCCTGAAGTACGTGTAAGTGATGGGACTATTCACTTTTTGGGGGGGGGGGGGGGGGGGGGTTTTCTGAGTTCTGACTTTCCTTCTCATAATAAATGTTCCCGCCAAATTGCCAATGCCCCAACGGTTCTAACGCGTAACACGAACGTGGACCAATTAATTGCTGCTTGGTGGAGCAGTGAAGATTTATCCCAGTTTATGAAGCCTATATAAGGATGATCTATCTAAACATGTCAACGAACAATACCAAGCAGTAGTAAGCTGATAAGTAATCTTCTCTAATGGGTCTCCCTCAGAAATGGCTTTCTTTGGTTCTCATTTTCCTCTGCATTGCCCTCCATTTGAGTGCTATCACTCGTGCTGATGACAAAGTTGACAAAGCTGGGTGGCGCGATGATGATTGTAGATGGAATCGAAGACACTGTGGTGGGCGGTTTGGTGGTCGTGGCCCCCGTTTTGGTGGGGGTGGAGTGGGAGGCGGCGGCGGTTTCGGCGGCGGTAGAGGTGGTGGCATTGGAGGTGGAGCAGGTGGAGGTGCTGGTGGTGGCATTGGAGGTGGGGCAGGTGGAGGAGGCGGCATTGGTGGAGGTGCTGGAGGTGGCATTGGAGGTGGAGCTGGTGGAGGAGGTGGCGCTGGAGGAGGTGGTGGTGTTGGGGGAGGTTCAGGACATGGTGGAGGTTTTGGAGCCGGGGGAGGTGTAGGTGGTGGAGCAGGAGGAGGTATTGGAGGCGGTGCTGGTGGAGGAGGAGGCGGCGGCGGCGGAGGAGGAGGCGGACTTGGTGGTGGTTCTGGTCATGGTGGAGGATTTGGAGCTGGAGGAGGCGTCGGTGGTGGTCTTGGTGGTGGAGCTGGAGGAGGAGGTGGTGGCGGTGGAGGAGGAGGCGGAGGTGGTGGTGGAGGTCTAGGTGGAGGGTCAGGACATGGTGGGGGATTTGGTGCCGGTGGAGGTGTAGGAGGTGGTGCCGGTGGAGGCATTGGAGGAGGAGGAGGAGCTGGGGGAGGTGGTGGTGGTGGGATAGGAGGTGGGTCAGGTCACGGCGGTGGCTTTGGTGCTGGGGGCGGTGTAGGAGGTGGTTCTGGTGGAGGTCACGACGGACGTGGTCGCCATGGAGGAGGAGTTGGTATTGGAATTGGGATAGGCATTGGTGTGGGAGGTGGTTCGGGCAAAGGTGTTGGAATCGGTTCCGGCAGTGGAAGTGGTGGTGGCGGCGGCAAGTAATGAAAAGCGTTTATGAATTTAAGTTTCAAAATCTAATGTTTTGTAGCTTCGACGTGTTAAAGATCTTTGTTTTAATGCGAGTTGTGATTGTCAGTTTCAAGTGTTACTGAGTTTTTGATGCAATTTTTTGGCTGTTGCCTGTTGTTATGTACCATCAGTACAATATTAATTACTTCCTGATTATTTCTGAATTTCATCTTCCGCAAATGGTTTAATTTGTCAATGACAAATTAAGCGATTTAAGCTTGCACGGTTGTGTTTTCTCAGCCCATCTTCATCTTCTGTTATAGTAGTGATATGCCATTAAAACTAGAAATGTGGCCAGTGTTTCGAATGAAATAAAAATAAGGCAAAATAGAACAATTTTTTTTTTATTATTTTTTTTATAAGAGAACGATTTTATTTTCACACGAACGACTCCAGTACTGCAGGGGTCACCATTTTAAATTGATTATCAGAACTGTGGTTACATCCATCATTGTTTACTAAGTGCTGTTTATTTTTTTATTTAATGACTTAAATAACTTTTAATTTTAATTAGTTAAATTATTAAGTTTCTTTATTTTTTAATTTAATACAAAATTTCAATCATTAAGTTATTAATTTATTAAGTTAAATTTTTTAAAATTTTTTACTTAATTTATAATTAGTATTATTACCTATTTGTATAACTTATCATAATATTGTCGTATACTATTTTTATTTTTATCTTTTTATTTTCTTCAAATTAATGTTATCTATCTTCATAATTTTTATGAATATTTTTTATATAAAACATCATAAACTACATTAAAATTGATTAACATATATTAATTTAGAATATTAAAAATTTGCATTCAATTTAATATAATTTATATTACGGTAATATATTATTTTACTTATTTTTTTAGATACTTATTCTTTATTTAATATTCATACTTTATAAGAACACAAATGTAAAAATATTAGTTTCAAAATTTTTTAAGTTCAAAAAATTTAATATTTATTTTTAGTAACTCAAATAATAAATAAATAAATTATTCAAATTCAGAGGTCAAGGCAATTTTTGACAAGTCTTTCTTAACTTTTAGAGCAAGAAGTGGAATTATAAAAAAAAAAACTTTCAAGATTATTTAGAATTTAGACAAAAAAAAGTGACACCTAAGAATCCCTTTTACGATTGTTTTTTATAGTCAAAGTAAATTTGGAAAATTAATGTTTTTGACAGAGTCAAAGAAATTTTAAAAGATTAAAAATTAATTTTAATGTTTAGTAATTTTTTTTAAAAATCACACTGAGTAAAATCACCCTATCTTATTTTATTAAGAAATAAAATTATTAAATTTATAAAAATTATTATTATTATGAAATACTGGTTATATTGAGATAAAAATATAAAAAATAAATTAATAAAATAAAAATATTTTATTTTAATTATCAATTATTGATACACCATAAAGAATATTACATACACATTTATAAATCTATAAATAAATTTTATTTAATATTATATTTATCTTTTAATCATTTATACTCTTACAACAGTTCAATAGAAAGATTTATTAAATACACAAAATTACTTTTAAGAATTACTAATACTTTTATTAAGAAATTTTATTAAACATTTATTTTTACAGCACAAATAATTGTAATTATTTTGAAAATTACAATACTGCCAAAATAGGGAGGGTGACGGACCAACAATTCTTTGACATTATTTTTTTTCACACAACTATATTTACAAACGTTAATTCTGTCATTTCTTGTTTGAAAAATGCAAGAAAGCATTGACATTTGACCTTTTTTTTTAATAATAAGGCATTGACATTTGACTACATCAGTTTTCTTTCTATTTAATTTTCCATCCCTTAAATATTGTACTTTTTACTGCCGCAGTAAAACTAACTAAATTACAAAATTACCGCGAAGACAACGTTTCACTGCGAGGACAAAAGGGGGGCGTTAAGTAAAAGCACTTTCCCGCCGCCCAGTCGTCGATACTAAAAGATCACACACGCGCAATACATGTACGTATGGTTTGCAGAATTTTCGCGCACTCTCTCTCCAAACACGTCCTTTTGACTGAGTAGCAGGTGGGAGTGGAACCGCGAAGGCGAAGCCTTCACTTGAAATCCCCAAAAATCAAAAACCCTAACACCCCCTCTCTCAGTCTCCCCAGCACCAATGGAGCTCCGCTCTCGTAAAACCATCGGTCAATCCTCCGGCAGCGGTAATGGTGACATTTTAAACTCTTGATTTATTATTTTTTTGCATTACATTGAAATGAGGGGACTTACAAGGAATTTTGATTGCTTAAGCCGCGTTTTTCGATTCTTGGAGCGCAAGATTCGGTTGTGTTATTTCTTTTATTTTTTATTTTTATTTGTTTTCTTATTCTTGCTTCTTGAGAGAGAATAAGCGCCGCATTGTGGATTTTTTTTTTTGTCGCACAAGAAATTCTAATTAAAAAAAAAAGAATGCAATGTGTGTCATCATTTAAGGTTTTTGTTGCTACAATATTTGTTCATGATGGCGTTATCTAATCATGAAGCAGGTGATGCACAAGGCAAGCAAGGTAACTCTGGTGAAGGGGACAGTAAGGGAAAAGGTATTATTGATCTTTCTGATGTTTCTGATGATGAAATTTATGTGCCATCGTCGGATTCTGATAGTTTCCATTCAGATGATGAATGTAAGTTGTTCTGCTATTTTTACTATTAATTGCTTTCCTTTTGATAGTAATTGTTATATCAGTTTATAAAAATGGAATGCTTATTAAATTCCTTCTTCTTGTAAAGGATTGAGATATGTGGCCTAAGGCATTATAGTTAATTCAAGTTGTGGATTTGTATTAAGACCTTTTCCGAAATGTTAATGTAGGCAAAATATATGGAGACAGACATATTTTGAAATTAGGTCTTAGTCTGGAGACTAATAATCTTCCCAGCAGTTCTGTAACTGGTGAATTTTCCATTGATTTGAATGCTGAGCCTGCAGCAGAAATGGAGGAGGTGGGACCATCAAATCTAGTCTATTGTCGGGAACAGCCAGCTCAGGCAAAAGGGAAAAAAAAAGAGTCAAATAAGAAGAAGAAAACGCGTGGAAAGAAAAGACAGAGGACAGGTTCATCATTGTTGTGGGAAATTTGGGAAGAAGAGCATGAGAGATGGATTGACATGCATGAAAAAGATGATGTTGATTTGGATCAGCAGAATGCTTTTATGACTGAGACTGCTGAAGATCCACCAGATTTGATCACACCTTTGTTAAGGTACCAAAAGGAATGGTTGGCTTGGGCTTTAAAACAGGAAGAATCTGCAATCAGAGGCGGAATCCTTGCAGATGAGATGGGAATGGGAAAGACCATTCAAGCAATTGCTCTCGTACTTGCCAAAAGGGAAATTCGTGGGACAATCGGTGAACTTGATGCATCCTCAAGTTCATCAACAGGTTTGCTGGGAATCAAAGCTACCCTCGTAATTTGTCCTGTGGCTGCTGTGACTCAGTGGGTATCTGAGATAAATCGGTTTACTTCAGTAGGAAGCACCAAAGTACTGATTTATCATGGGTCGAACAGAGAGAGAAGTGCTAAGCAGTTCGCAGAATTTGATTTTGTTATAACAACGTACAGCATTATTGAGGCTGACTACAGGAAACATGTGATGCCACCCAAGCAGAAGTGCCAATATTGTGGGAAGTCCTTTTATCAGAAGAAGCTTGTAGTTCATCTGAAATATTTTTGTGGGCCTTCTGCTGTAAGGACTGAGAAACAGTCTAAACAAGAGAAGAAAAAGATGAAAAGCAGTGTTTATGAGGGTTACCCAGGGAAGAAAAATGGGAAGAAATCATCAGTTGGAGGTGTACAGAAACCATCCGGAGGAAAATCATCTTTGCATTCTTTGAAGTGGGAGCGGATCATTTTGGATGAGGTGAGTTTGGACGAGCCTTCGTCTCATTTGAACTTGCTGAAATTTGATTCACTGTTGCTTATAGTTAATGCTAGAACAACAAATTATTTAAAAGTGCAGAAGTGTAACTTCATTTTCGTGTTTGAATTCATTACTTTTTATGTTCTCTTTTCACATTCTTGTCTCAACCGACGTTACCCCATTGATCTTTTTACTAATATTTGTTGTTTGTTCATCCCAAACTTAGGCACATTTCATAAAAGATAGACGCAGCAATACTGCAAAAGCAGTTCTTGCTTTGGAGTCTTCGTACAAGTGGGCTTTAAGTGGCACTCCTCTTCAGAACCGTGTTGGGGAACTCTACTCCCTGGTAACTTTACTCAATATCAAAATTTTTTATTGTAATATACCAACTTCTCAGTCTTATAGTGTGTACCATTGCACAGGTTCGCTTTCTACAAATAACTCCATACTCGTATTACTTTTGTAAGGACTGTGACTGCAAGGTTCTTGATTATAGGTATGGTTTCAGTTTGAAAATTGTTAATTTGTTTTTAGGTTTCTTATGGGTGTATTGTAGACTAATCTACAATCCCAAAGATGGTTGGTGAATAAAATCTGTGAATATGATGTGGAATTGTCAATTGCCCATTCTTGTTGTGCTCCTTTTCTGCCAAGGAAGTTTGGAGGATTTGATAAAAAATTTTTGCCATTAGAGTCCTAAATTTATCATCAACCTTATGTCCTTATGATCCAATAAAATCTTTAACATGAATATCTTTTTTTTTTTTCATTTTTGTCTTTATTATCGCATCCAGGTTCAAATTTCCCTGAACTGTTATTTATTGGCTGAGAAGGAAGGTTGTGTATTGGCTGACAAGGAAGCATACTACACTAACTACAATTCTTTCTTTGTATTTGGTTGTTGTACGAGTCTCAATTGACTCTTTGTTTACTTTTTTTTTTTTTTTTTGGAAACGGATTCTTTTTTACTTAATTGTTCAAGCTCCATTCCTTATTCTGTTCCTTCCTCTCCCGAGTTTGTGTATGTTAGAAAGGGGATTTGTATTTTAGTGGCTGTTAAATAGGTTACCTGGATCATATCAATTTGTCACTGGAACTTAAATTTATATAACTATTTTCTCCTGGTTGTTGCCTCTTGACATTCCTATCTTTTTATGGTTTATTAGTTTTCTGATAGCAAATTTTTAACAGTTTTTTTTTTATTATAAGTAATTTACATTTTTTTGAATGAATTTACAGTTCAGCAGAATGCCCAAACTGCCCTCATAATTCCGTTAGGCATTTTTGTTGGTGGAATAGAGTAAGTTTGTAATTTCTTCCTCATCCTTTGATTCTCTATTACGAGGTGCTTTTGTCGTCAGAGTAAGTTACGTGGAAATATCTTTTAACTTAAATCATGTTCAGTATGTTGCTACTCCGATACAAACACATGGAAATTCTTATGGTGGAAGAAGAGCCATGATATTGTTAAAGCACAAAGTTCTGAGAAGCGTAATTCTAAGACGCACTAAAAAGGGCAGGGCTGCTGATCTTGCCCTTCCTCCGAGAATTGTAAGTTCTCCTGCAAAGATTAAGAGATATCAGTTCTGTTAGCAGTTACATAGTTCCTGACAACCTATCTGTCCCAAATGACCCTTACTACAGGTTTCTCTAAGGCGTGATAGCCTGGATATTCGAGAAGCAGATTATTATGAGTCATTGTATAGTGAAAGTCAAGCACAATTTAATACGTATGCTACTATTTACCTTGACTATCTCTGTTTTTTCTTCACACTTGATGTTGTTGTTTAACAATTAGCAACCTTTTGTGCCTCCAAATAAAATTGTAAATTTTTGAGATTTTTTTATCAATTATTGTTTCCTTAGATATTGTTTTTCCAATTCCACATGATTGAATGGTTGTACATTTGCGCTTATTTCCTTTGCAGTTATGTCCAAGCAGGAACTGTAATGAATAACTATGCTCATATATTTGACCTTCTCACACGGTTGCGGCAGGTGAATGATTATTTAATGGTTGACAGTAGTCATGGAATTAGATACCACGATATCTGTTATAGATTGCCTTAGAATAATTTGTCATGGTTGAATGGAGAATGTGTAAAACATTTTTGATTGATTAGGAATCTTACCAAGTTTATTTTAAGCCCTTGTTAGTAGTCTTTGGAATAAGTCCAAAGAAAAATGACAAATTACTAATAAAACATGTAATTTTCATGCTTCAATTACTTGTAGACACATCATGAGCCTAAGAGGGTGGCTAGTTTAATGTTGCTTAGCCCTTCATATATTAAATCTTTAGAATGGTATTTTTTTTAATCAAATTTTTTGAAAAGTAAATTCCTCAATCTTGAATTTGTAACCTTATGATTGCGACTAATTTTTCTTATAACATCTTTAAACTTCTGTTTCCAGGGTCTAGTTGTTGCTTTGGTACAGTTAAGCTTTTGAGAAGCTTGACTCACCATTTTTTCTAGGTTAGGGTCATGTTGGTGTCTTCCCCACTTTTTTGTGCCCGGGTACCTGTATTTTTGTCATTGAGGGGTTTTTTTTTTTTAAATTAACAAAAAGACCCTAAAACAGTATTTTATTGTTGTATACATTATTTTTAGATGGTTTTCATTCATTCATTTATTTATTTAATTGCAGGCAGTTGATCATCCGTACCTTGTGGTATATTCTAAAACTGCTTCTTTAAGAGGTGAAACAGAGGCAGATGCTGAGCATGTTCAACAAGTATGTGGTCTATGCAATGATTTGGCTGATGATCCTGTGGTGAGTTATCAGTTCTTCTTATATCTTTGTTCTAACTTTGGGCTTTTTGTCTGCTCAGTACATATCTTTTTTTACCTTTTCTCTTTTGGGATTACTGTGGACCAGAAAAGGTTCTCACTAACATCCATTTGTAATACCTCTCTCATGGAAAATTAACAAAGTGGAATACTTTTAATAAGTTGTCAGAGTGAGATGTGTTATTTTATCCTTGATAGTTGATAAGGTGAAAAATACCTAGAGTTGAGAAGTCACCCATAATGTCTTAGCACGTGACATGTACAATAACTATATAGGTCCATCTCCATGCTGGTGTTTATTACCACAGTGATTTTATAATAATAATTGTACATGTAACTTTCAATTCTAAATGAGAAAACCCACTCATTATGTCCTTGCTTGTTAGGATCCCTTGATTTTGTTTCTGTAAAACCAAGCCTCCTGAGCCCACCCCTAAGTAGAATCTTCTAATTTTTTGTCTTGTTATTACAGGTTACCAATTGTGGACATGCCTTTTGTAAAGCTTGTTTGTTTGATTCATCTGCTTCAAAGTTCGTAGCCAAGTGCCCAACATGTTCAATTCCACTTACTGTTGACTTTACTGCAAATGAGGGTGCTGGAAATCGGACTAGTAAAACGACCATTAAGGGGTTTAAATCCTCAAGTATTCTAAACAGGATACAACTTGATGAATTTCAGTCAAGCACAAAAATAGAGGCTCTGGTATGGTTTTTTCCTTTTCCTTGTTAGTCAATATAATTGCATTAGTAGAAGGTTTTTTTTTTTTTTGGGGGGTGGGGGGGGGGGGGGGGGAAGGGAGTGCGGCGAAGGAGTGCACGCACTTGTTCACAATTATCCATCTATTTTCATTTTGTTTCTGAGTGGGTTTCCTTGGTTGTAGAGGGAAGAAATCAGATTCATGGTTGAAAGAGATGGCTCAGCGAAAGGAATTGTTTTCAGCCAGTTCACATCATTCTTGGATCTCATAAATTACTCCCTTCATAAGGTAACAAAAGCTCTGCATCTTAGTTTATTTTTTGCATGTCAAATAGAAACACTATGCTAATGAGTTGAAACCTTTTGCAGTCTGGCGTAAACTGTGTTCAGTTAGTGGGAAGTATGTCCATTCCTGCAAGAGATGCTGCTATCAACAGATTTACCGAAGACCCTGATTGCAAGATTTTCCTCATGAGCTTGAAAGCTGGAGGTGTTGCACTCAATCTTACGGTTGCATCACATGTAAGCAAAGTTCTCTTATTTTTTATTTGTTTACTGTGAATGAAAATCATAGGTAATAATCCATGTCTGAATTGTTAAAGGGTCCAACTCATGGTTGCCTAATTTGCATGACAAATCCTGTTAAATGCAGAACCATGGAACCTCCATGTATGTCTGTTGAAATGGGTTTTTGCGTCAGTGGAATCTCGTCCACTATGTACATAAATTGGCATGGGCGTATGTTGGCTGAATTTGCAGAAATCTTTCAAGGAATAGACCTTCGTGTTTCTTTTATATTATCCTATTCTTTCGTAATTTTGCTCTACAAATCCCTCAATTTTTTAATAAATCTAATTAAACTTTCGATAATAGGCAGATTTCTTTTGTTGAATTGCACTAAAATTTCTTGGGATCTTGTTTTGTTTCGGGAATCAACTTACTCCCATTCTGTGTATTGTTATCAATAACAAATTTTTTTTTTCTTCTGTTTAGGTATTTTTGATGGATCCTTGGTGGAACCCAGCTGTGGAGCAGCAAGCACAAGATAGAATCCATCGCATAGGGCAGTATAAGCCAATCAGGTGGGTGCTTTGTGTTCTGCATTGCCCCGACTCCATTAAAACCCAAGTCACAGGACTTCTTTCTTTGAGGGCACTGACAGTGTCTTCTGTATTTGTAGGATTGTGAGATTTCTCATTGAGAACACAATTGAGGAAAGGATTTTGAAACTGCAAGAGAAGAAGAAACTAGTATTTGAAGGGTAAGCCTGGGTTATCTGCCACTTCTGTTGGTGTGCCAAATATACAGTTTGAGCTATTCTGAACGGTTGACCTTAACTTTTTTTTTTTTCCCCTATTGTTGTTACCTTCATAGGACTGTAGGCGGCAGTGCAGATGCTTTCGGGAAATTGACAGAGGCGGACATGAGATTTCTTTTTGTCACTTGACCAGAACAATTCCTATTATGTAGTGAGTTCTAATATCGATTTTGCTTATTCGGACTTCCGAAATTGTATAGATCATGAGATACTGGTAAACCGTAAAAAGTAAGAATTTTGAACAATGATGACAACCTAAGAATTTTGATTGTTCGGTCAAAACAATCAGGAATTAGGTGACAATGTTGACTGCATTAGCCATTAAGATTTTGAGGCAGAAACCGTGCGAACTTTTTATTAGCCGTTTGGCTGCCTACTTGAAGGCGGTATCCATTACAAATAAAGGAATGAAGCATGATGACGCATTTTGCACTCTGAATTTTAACAAAACACAAAACACCCAGAGCATTTTTATGAAGATCAGTATTCTTCTACGGTAGCTCCGGCAAATTTATATATCTCTACAAAATTTTAGATTTATTCCGGCCAAAAACGTACTTAAGAAACAAACTACACAATCTGAGTGTGCCAGGTAAATCGAGGAATTGACAAAGGCTTCATATGTCAAGGAGCAACCTGCGAGGGTCCTCCACAATATCTTTGATCCGGCGCAAGAAAAATACAGCCTCTCTTCCATCAATCAGCCGATGATCATATGTGAGTGCAATATACATCATTGGCCTTGGGACGACGTTGCCTCCAACAACCATTGGACGGTTCACGATTGAGTGCATGCCCAATATTGCAGACTGCCCAAGAAAAATTGATAATGAGATTATCATATGGAAAAATTGATAATGAGATTATCATATGTTCGCTAGATCACATTGAAGACAATGCTATTTGACTGCTCTTTTCTTCTTCAAGAAAAAGAAATAACCGTTTTTAGCTTCAAGAGAATAAATTAGGAAGTCAATCAGATAAGGCATAAGACACAGTTGGACAGAGCCATACCTGTGGAGGATTAATAATTGGTGTACTCAAAAGGCTTCCATAGACACCACCATTAGATATTGTGAATGTGCCTCCAGCCATTTCATCAATTGAAATAGAACCATCATTTGCCTTTTTAGCAAGAGTGCTGATCTCCTTCTCTATCTCAGCAAAGTTCATTCTCTCACTGTTGCGGATGACCGGAACAACAAGACCCTTGGATAAGAAATTTGATTTAGTTAAGTTCTAATATATAACTGGTATGCCGTAGAGTGCTAATTGATCTAGCTAAGTAATATGGAAGAGAAATTAATATAGGTACTCATGTCACCAGGTTGAAGGACAAGCCCTGTCATTTACTACTGTGTCCTTGATGCCTTTACATTAATTTCAACAAAATTACAAAGCACCTATTGATTACAGAATCATAACATTTTACTGATGCCTAGACAGGGTAACGAGAAAGTGATTCACAAGTTTGACAATCTAGAAGAGTTAAATCCATAAAATCAGCTCCACCCCTCTCATGGTCAGAGGAGATGCCCATTGGAAACCTTTTCCGGTTAATTTGGGCAAAACCATCAGAGAGATGGTTTGGTCATCCAGTTTGTGGGATCTTAAAACTAACGGGTATGACAAATTCTCAGCAAGAACAACCGAATAATTCAGTTTAGCCTCACTACAAAGCAAAAGGCACTCTTGGGTACGGAATGGTGGTCCAAGAGATGAAGAGTTCAGTTTTCCAAGGTCAAGATATCCAGTAATCCGAAACCCAGTCTATGCATGCAATCCATTATAATAAAATGCCACCAATGCAACATAGTTTCTGTTACAATAAATAGCCAACGCATTTTTTTTTTTTTTATCTTCTAAAACATACTAAACTGTCTTGCATCCCACATGCTAATTCAGTCATAGATCTAAAATTTGACAGACGGATTCTCCACAGTTGTGAAGATGGCAGTTCAACAATAATAGCAGTTCATATCCAAGCTATTTGTAACAATCATTTAAGATTAAACACTTATTCCTACTAATTCAGAAATAAAGAAGCCATCAGTTTCAATATTTCAAAAGTTAACCTCCACCATTGATCTGTGCAAACTTATTGTCTTAACCATTAAATGAATTATCACATACCTTTTTAGTGCCAACAGCAAAGCTGATATCAATGTAGTCTCTATATATGATGTCGTCCCCATCAATGACAGCATTAACAACTGGCTGATGCTGGAGTGCACTAACAGCAGCCTAAACCAACCCACCCCACCACAACCAAAAAATTAAATTAAAAAGAAAATGCAATTTTAGAATTAATTAAAGCATAAATGGACTGCACAGTACAAAATCATCACACAGCGAAAATTATCAAGCATGCGAAAACACTTCATACATTAAGCCGTACATACTTTGACAAATCCCGACATTAGTCCCAATTTCACACCATGTTTTTCAAGAAAAGCATCCTTATAATCTGAGCGGAGCTTCATCAAGTTAGTCCTGCATAATAGAGCATATTAATCATGGAAGCAAGAGAGCTTGTCTAATGTTGTTTCAAGAACTAAAACAGAAATACAAGGGGATTAGCTTGAAAGCCAAAAGAAGTCATTCATTAACACAATTCATTTCAACATATAGGCATTCCTTTGATGGAGTTGCAAAAGGGTCTGATTACAAAATGCCAAGAACTATTATTGCATAAAATACAAGCCAAAGCCTAGACATGGACTAAAAAGTGAATGATTACATCATTCATCATTTTGTCATAAGAAAGACATCCTTTTATGGACATAGGAAGATGTCAGTAACTTAGTGTCATGATTATTACATCCACAGCAAAGACATACCTAAGAGCATCACCAAAAAACTCTTCTAATTTTAATGCTTATTTGCTAACTTATGTGGCAAATAGAAGACCGAAAAAATAAACCCTCTCCCAAAACACTCTTCAAATAAAAATAAGCTTATATTATTTTAATCAAAATCTTTTGTTTACCAAAACAATAGCAATTATAGCACTTCTCTAACTCTAACAATGATGACATAAAAAATAACAAAATACTAAATTAAAGGCTCCAAAAGACTCTCCAAATAAGATTCTTCAATTGAGATAGTATTCCTCAATCTTCACATTGAAGAGTGAGAAGACAATCTCATTTCAAGAATCTCATTTAAAGAGTCATTTAGAACATTTATTGCTGATTTGGCTCTTCAAATTAGTAAAATCTTATCTGAAGGGCAATTTTGGTGATGCTCTAAAATGAACAGGAAATCAGGAAAATGACTTACATATCAACCTCATTAAATGTGGTAAGCAACGCAAATGTATTCTGAGAATCTTTCAAGCGAGTAGCGACCCTTTTCCTAAGTCTTGTCATAGGGACCTACAAACAAGAAAACAATAAGATGCTTTTGAGCATCCTAACCAAGAAGGAGATGTACAGTGAAATCAGTAATTATATTATACTATCTTGCATAAATCTGAAACTTGCCCGTCTCTCTCTGTCCTTGGGAGGAAGCTGGGGTTCTGAAGCCATGGGTTTTGAAGGTGGTGAAGTAGGTTTTTTGGCTGTAGAAGGTGGTTCAGAGGGTGTTTTATCTTTTACAGCAGGGGCAGCTTCTGACTCAGGAGTTTGCTTCTCAACACTTGGCTTTTCTTCAGCAGGTGGAGGCTGAGCAGCAGCTTTCTCCGCTGGAGCAGCTTGAGCAACACCTTCACCTGATTTTGAAATAACAGCAATCTTTGCACCTGGTTCCACAGTTTCACCTTCCTTGGCTGTAAGCTACTACCAGTTACATTAAAAATTGTTACAACCATTCAAACTAACAGAATTCAGTCCATTTTAAGAAAGTAAGAAGTAAAGTTAGTCATTTAAATATTGTTTCATTATTGAAATATTACCTTTTGGATAACACCGGCTTGAGGACTAGCCACATCAATTGTCACCTAGCAGCAAAATAATAAAATCAGTCTTATTAACAATACCTTCTGCTAAAAAAGCCAACTTCTACAATGATTAACATTTTCAAGGCTTATATGCCAAAGAAATACCTTATCAGTTTCAATTTGAGCAATGGGCTCATCCATTTCAACTCTATCTCCAGGTTCTGCTCATCACATTCAACAAAGAAAAGTTTTAGAAAAGCATCACTTCACCATATATGTGCGAATGTGAGCAAATATTCCCACAAACTGCACATGGAAAAGACATCAGAGAAGGGTATCTATAAATTACATACGCTTCAAAAACTTCGCCAATGTTCCATCAGTAATGGATTCACCCATGAAGGGAACAACAGCATCAACCAGGTCTCCTGCAATCCATGACAAATTAAAATTACAACATTCAAAATTATAAATGAACGACGCCATCCAATAAGCATGTAAGGAATTATTACTAACCACTATCTGAAGAAAACAATCTACTTCTCGATCCAATAAAAGATCCTTTCTGTATCAGCTCAATTACTTCGCTGCAAAGAAAAGAACAAAAAAATATATGAGTTTAGAAAATAGAATTGAAAAAAAAAAAAACAGACGAACTGCAAATGCTTTAGAAGTAATGAACAGTCACATGTTTTCAACCACCAATTTTATCATTTCTTACAACACAAAAAATTTCTAAATACAAATCATTAGAACACTGACTTAGAATTCGCAGTTCTAAGGCGTTGTTGTATTATGGCTTTTGAGTCATGGCTGCAGCGATATTGAAGCTTTGGGTATGAAACAAAAGTTGATAGTTGTTTGGTAATATAATTTTTAAATAATGATTTTGACATAATTACTAAAAATAATGTAAGTTTTTTATCAAACAACTGCAAAGTAAAATGATCTCAACTTCTGGACAACAATTGCAAGTATTTATCAAACACTTCAAATTTTGTGGATAGCAATATCAAACGGAGCCTAAGTCTGTAGATTCTCAAGCACTAACCATAAAAAGTATTTAGGCAAATTGAGAAACAAATCGTGCTGGCTCACTCACCTTCTTGGCGTCGAACAAACATAATTCCCTACAAATAAATAAAAATTGAAAAAAAAATCAAAGGTATAATTACGAACACACCTTTGCATTTATGGTTCTGTTGAAAACAAAAAACAACCAAAAACAAAAAAACAAAAACAAAACAAAACCTGACAAAATGTGATAGCTAGAACGCTGAACACGCTGAAAACCTCTGCAAGTGAGTATAGCCTGTACAGATTTATGCAGATAAAACTTGAAAAATCATTCAAAACGAAGATATGATTCTAAATTGAATAAGGAAAATCACAACGAAAAATGCTTCAATTCTTATTACCTCCTTTTGCGCAGTCGCGCGACATCTTGGCCCAATCTTTGACACTGATTGTCCAATCACTTGAGCCTGTAAAAATCAAACGAATTATACAAAATATAACTACAAATCAAGTAGCTCAGCTCATGATTAATCAAACAAAAAAAATTAAAAAAGGAAAATTAAAATAATAAACTACCGAAGTGATTTTGCGGCGAACAATTCCCCAAATCATTTCCGAAAAAACTATGTGCTTTATTTATTTTTCTTTTTAGATGTTAATGAATAAAAATGAATCTGAGATCAAATTTTACAAGACTCAGAGAGAGAGACGACTTGCGATGCACAGAACTTTCTCGTCAGACCGTTGAACGTGCTGCTTTTTTTTCTTTTAATTTCTGAATTTTCAAATTGACGTGGATTCCAATCGGTGCAGTTACTTGATGACACGTGTTGGTGAATAGGTTTAACATGTGATGTAGGTGCCAGCTGATATCCGACGTGGCATATTTTAATGTATATTTGTTGACCTAAGGGTCCTAAAGGAGGGACTGCGTGAGCGAATTGAGCTACTCAATGGCAAAGTAGAAATTTTGAAGCCGACGGTGAGTCCTTTCGTCAATTATGTTATTTTGTTAATAGTAAAATGCCGTTAAAATTTTTACTTTTCTATTATTGCTAAATTACAGATTTTAAAAATCTTTTTCTAACATAAAAAATCTGTTTATTTGATATTGAAATTATTCTTTAAAACATATGGATGCCGATTTTACAGTAGAACCTACGTTCTGAAAATTAAAGAACATAAAGTTCAAGTCCTATCGTCAACCAAAAAAAAAAAAAAAGTTGTCTATCGCATCTCTAATTAGCCAATTAATCAAAGGCTTAGTGGATGCATTTGAGACTCAATATCTTTGTTTGGGTACATCTCCAATATCTTTATTTATATAATCTCATTTATTTTTAAAAAATTTGATTGAGTAATTTTAAAATAATTTTGTAGTAAATCATTCAAAATTAAAAATTTTAAAAATAAAATATAAAAATTTCAATTTCAATTTCAATTTTACCCACCAATATCTTTCAAATAAAAAATAAAAATCACATACTAAGTATCTGATTAATTAAATATATTTTAAATATTAATTTAATTTTAGATAAAATATTGTGTGTGATAAACTAAAACTCAAAAAAACACCCTCCATCTTTCAATTCCTGAATGCTGATTGTTTACAGGAGCAACCAACACGGTGACTACACGTTGGAGTCACCGTGTTGGTTGGCAGTTGTAGACTAGAGAGTCTATTCACCAAACGTCAGCTTTAGCAACGCGGCAACATTAAAGGGGAATGAATTTAATAATCTCACATTCTAGAAAATGAATCCCTACTGCACCCGCATGATGATCCCACGCGGCCCATACCCCACCCGTTAAAATCGAGCACCACCATCACGCTTCCTCTAACACCCTGCGATCTCAAGAGCCGAGGCTTAACCGAACAAGCAAAGAAAAGCAAAGATGATACAGCTGCTCTACACAGTAATCTTCTCCCAGATGGCGTTGATAATGACGCTGTTGTTCAAGACGCCGTTGAGGAAGCTGGTGATAATGAGTCTGGATCGGGTCAAGCGAGGGCGGGGCCCAGTGGTTGTCAAAACGGTGGGCGGGACTTTGTTCATTGTGCTCATGTCCAGCGTTTACAGCATCCTCAAGATCCAGCAACGCACCCTCGAGACCGGAGCCCTTAATCCCACCGACCAAATCCTTATGTCTAAGCATATGCTTGAAGCCTCTCTCATGGGTAATCTTCTGATTTCAGCCAAGTATTGCATGAGTGATTGATGATTGATCTGAGCCCTGTGTGCTAGCTTTGTCTTGTTTGGATCCTGAATGATGATCTTTTACTAGTACAGAAGAGTTCTGTTTTACTGTTGTGTTATGAGTGAGTTATTTAGCTTTCAATTAATGAACCACACAATGCCTGACTGCCCTTGTGATAGTGTCAATCAACATTCAACATGGATTTCGTCGACCGTCCATGTTTGCTGGGAAAGCAGATCACAGTATATTGATTGAAGGGAGATTTAAATACCAAGTACATATGCTTAATGGTTTCCACTTAAGTTGCCCTGCTTAGGCTTCTGCTTTTCAGCCTAAGTAATTTCTTATGATTCGGTTCTTTTTCTCTAATTTGAGTTTCTAAACATTTGTGAGACGATTGTGTTGCAACGACTCTCTGACAGTGAACTTTTACTTATTTATACTGAAGAATCAACTGTCTATTTTCAGTTAACCAAGAAAAGGAACTTTGTAAGTTATGTTATTTGTGGTATCATCCCTTGTAATTTTGGTTTTCTAGTATGTTTGACCGCATTAGCATGCGTGTCAAGCTGGGTGGGTGTGTGTGTGACATTTTAGTCTAACTGGAACCAAGGAAATAAGACTTGCAATTACTTTAGTCAACTTAATCACTTCTCATTTGGAGTAGGGATATTTATTGAATTTATCTTTTGACAATGCTTTCATTTATTCCTGCTTTTTTCTTTTTGGCAGAATGTTGTAACAAGAATACTGGGGTTATTTGCATCATTCACTATATACATATGCTCGTGTTTCTTCATCTGGTTATTAGTGTCGCCATTCTCATTTTGTTGTATTTGACATCATTATAATTTGATACCTGCAGGATTCTTGTTATTCCTCTCATTAATGATGGATAGACTGCACCATTACATAAGAGAACTTCGATTGCTCAGGAAGGCCATGGAAGCTGCAAAGAAGCAAACCAGAAGTTTTGAGGATGGGAAGAATGATAATGCAGATGAGCGTAAGGGCTTGGGAGATGATATTGCTACATTGAAGACAAAGATTAAGAAGTTGGAATCTGAATGTGAGATGAAAGATAAGGAGGCCAATGCTGCAAAAGCTGAAGCAGAGGCACTGAAAAAGCAATCTGAAGGATTCCTTCTAGAGTATGATCGGTTGCTAGCAGATAATCAACACCTCCGGAACCAGTTGGAGTCAATTGACCATTCAGACGGCAAGAAGGATATGTGAGTAACATATGACAAAGATGTGAACAAGTGTTTTCTTTTTCCGCGTGAAAGTGATAGTTCGGTCAATTGGAGGAAAGTGTCGATGGTGGTTACAATTAGAGTTTTACATTGATGTATAAAAATCGTGTTTTTCTTTTTTCCCATGATGCTATGTATTGAGTAAGCTGTTAGTTAAAGAATGTAGAGGATGCTTGAAGCAATCAATATGTTAACCAAAAACCTGTCTACCCTTTTGATCAGGTTCTTGGTCCCTCGCTGTCTCTCACTCTATTTCTTCAGTTTCGATTGTGTTTCCTAATTGTTTGCCACAGCGTTGTTGTCATTTTGTCGAGCAGAAAGCTGAGCGTCCCCTCTCAAAAAGAAAAAGAAAAGAAAAGAGAAAAAAGGGCTCAGCGTGCATCATGTGGCATGTACCATCCGTGTCAGATTCATTAGATACATAAAAACGCAAATAAATTAGAGATGCAACATGAATTAGATTAGATTCATTGAGCAAGAAACAACACCCCCCTTGGGTTTAATTCCCTTTGCTTTCTCTCCGATCTCACAATTATAAATGGGAACCACAACGTGCACATTCCATCTACTGTATCCAAAATGGCATCAAGCTCAATGTACTTGCAATTCCTTCTCATTTTAGCCATCTTTCACCTCTCAGCTAAAGGTTACCAATAACATCATCTAAAAAAACACCAGCATGTCCTTCTACTCATAGGACCAATAGCTGGCACTGCAGGCAAGCTATATTAGACATTCAATCAATTCGGCATTGTTTATGTCAATTGTCGTCGATGATCCCCTAAGGGGAGGCCCAGAACACTACTCGATCAGCCGTAGTCAATGGTACTCGAGGTCAACGCTATGTGTATGTGTTGACGACTACTTTGTTAACAGATAAGGCGTATAATGGCAGCACTCTTGAGATTTAAGATACCCAGTACCAGCAAGAAATTTGAACTTGATGGAGAGGTTTCTGCGGAGGGTGACACTTAAAGTTTGAGTGTGTGTGTGGAAGCTGAGAAGATAAAGGAGATGAGAAGAAAATACAGAGAGAAAAATTGAACGGATTTGTGAATAACAATGAATATGAGAGTTGTATTACTTTTGCTGATTACACTTACATTTATACTTAGACCTAAAATGATCTACACACTCTAAGCATGAGCTATATAATTTGTTAAGCTAAGCAACTTGCTCTAATAAACTCTCAACAATATAACCAACTCTGTTGACTTAGCTAACATATCAGCACTGGTAACTAACTTGATTAACAAACTTAATCAGTAACTAATCAGTTCAATTATATTCTCTTTAATAGTCCCACTCAAGCGCAAGGTCTGTGAAGCACGTTAAGAATCTTAGATTGTCAAACTGATCAAAGGCTAGAGGTTTAGTAAGCACATCTGTTGATCATGGCTAGGAACATGGTTGACATGAAGCTCTTTTTGGGCTATATGTTCACGAACAAATATATCAAGTTCAATATGTTAGGCTTGGAGTGATATACTACATAGGATTGCTGGCCAAAGCTTCTGCACTTTTGTTATCACAGTTAAGAACGGAAATTTGTAGCAAAGATACTCTCAGTTTCGTTAATCAAATAAGTAATCCAAAGCATTTCAGAGGTGGCTAAAGCTATTGCCCTGAACCTAAACTTTGATGTGCTTTTGAAAACTGTCTTGTTTCTTAGATGACCATGATATTAGATTGTTCTCCAAGTACGGTGGTCTCTATAGAAATAATCTTGAGAGAATTATTGTTACATTAGAAATCACCTATAATTAAGAGTCATTGAAATAAAGGAGTTTCTAAGAACTTAAAACTCATAATTTTAGATTATTTGAAATATGTATAACAGAATCTATTTATAAAATATTGATGATTGTTTATCAAACCTTTAATGCGTATATAACTCTTGAGTTATAAGTCAAGTTATGTCTCTTGAGAATTAGTCATACCTCTTAAGAAAATAATTATAATTAATTTAAACTATAATATCTTAATTTAAGAGATACATCCATTATAAGTTATATATATATATATATATAATCCAATAATGCTAAGTAAAGAATATCATATAAAAACAAAACAATTAATTTGGCAAAGAAAAAGCAAACTGAGTGTTCACTAATTCCCAAAACTTTCGTGCCTTTCTTGGTTGGACCAAGGGATTTCTGACAAGTCTTTCTCCATCATTGGAGTTAGAAGCGAAACTACAAGAAAGCTTTCTTTACCCATTATGAGTATTCCTCATCCAGGTAAACACCTTTTACTAACTTCCTATCATTTAAGTCTAATCCCCAATCTACATTTAAGCAACCTGTGAGAGTGAGTGCCAATATTGTAAAACTGCAATCCATAGTTTACTATACATTGAGGTATCCTAACACTTATTTGTAGCCATGCCAATGAAACACTAAATGTGCAGTAAGAAATTGAGTTTATGCACTATGAAGGTAATTTAGGCCTTGTCAACTTAATATTTGACTACTTTCTCTATAGAACTCATAGGAGTTTGATAGCTTTTACTTTCTAGTGTTAACATTTATGTATCTATAATGTTAATTTTGATGATAACAAATAAAATTAAGAATGATTAAGCTTTTAAATGCTTAAATTATTTTTCATACTTCTTAAATAATCATTATTTTTATAATATAAAGGTTTTATACTTAATGGAAAAATAATTTTATCAAATTGGTTATTTTCAAGTTAATGGTTTAAATTAAAAAAGTTTTGAGACTTTGAAATCAATAAGTATTGTTTTGAAATTCTAGAAATGAACTTATTTGAAATATTTTATAAAATTTTGGGTCATATTATAATTTTAAAAAGTTTTGGAAATCTTTGAACTCTAGAAATGGACATATTTGTAAATTGTTATGAAGGCTTGGGCCGTATTTTAATTATATAAAGTTTTAAGATAAAACTATAATTTTAGAAAATAATTTCACTGTAACAATCACTATAGCAACAGCTAACCGACATCAAACTAACGGCGACAATTTGAAATCATAGCACAACGGTAACTTACTCAAGTCAAATGACGATTCGATAAGGCTTAACGGCAATCCGACTTTGTGCAGAAAGTCAATAACGGCTAGTTTTCAGCTCCAACTATAAAAATGTTGCATTAGATCCAAATCAAAGTGAATCTAACAAATACAAGAAAGCATATTATTGAGAATACAATATTTGTTGAGCTTTGATTTGTTCATTCATTCTTTAAATCACACATTCGGCATATATTTGTGAACATATAGATAATAGATTGTATGTGACAAAAATCTTGTATTTGAGAAAGTGTGAGTGTGGGAAACACTTGGGTTAAGAGATTTGAGATAATCTCTTATTTTAAAAGTTGATTGACACCTGCAAAGTCAATTGTAAAAGTTCTTGAAGCCTTGGAGGTTTGGATAGTGAAATCCCAAAGTCCGGTGAGCATAGAGGCGTGGATGTAGGCAGGTTTAGTGGAACCACGTAAAACTCTTTGTGTTTGAATCTCTCTTCCCTTATCTTTTTACATTTTGATTGGTTTATTTATTATTGTTTTGAATTTGTTTAAGATTTGCATTAAGTTTTGTTCAAGCATTGCATAATTTTTAGAAACTCAATTTACCCCCTCTTGAGTTACGTAATTAGTATTTCATCTAGTATTTGAGCTTTCGTGAACAAATCTCTTTTACCTTGGCCTAAGACATATGCAATCATTTAAAAAAAAAGGTATAACTTCAAAACCAAAAACATAATTAAACTATCTAAGACTATGATGGCATACTCAGATCTTAACTGATGAATTACATTCTCCATAAGCTTGTTATTTGAACCAATCACCAATATGCCATCTATATAAATGAGAACCAAAACTATGATAGTTGCTATATAATGAACAAAAACTGATGTATCTGATCAGAAGTGATAAAGCCCCACTATAACAGTGAATTTTTCAATATTTCATACGAGGTCCTTAAGGCTTGTCTAAAGCCATAAATAGTCTTAGTATGTTTCCAGACATTAGAAGGGTGTTGAGGATGGATAAAACACTCTGGTTGGTGCATAAAGATAAGTCCTTTATAACTTGCCCGACCTTGTATTTGGACATGCTACAATTAGGATTACAATTTAGTGTGGATACCTATTTAATCCCAACAATTTTTCATGCAACTTTTTTAGAAATTAGAACCCTAATTTCATTTCACTATAGGGCATCGAATTCTACTTACATGGCTTGTTTTTATTTAGAGCCTGTTAAATATGTCTTGACAGATTGAGGTTCAAGGTCTTATGTGATAACTAATTGCGATGTAGGCTTAAACACACTAGCTTTAGACTTGGTAACCATTGGTTGATCATTTTAAATTAGTTGTGATAGTTGCTCTTGATGGGACTAATTAAGTGATATAGAAGAAGTACTTGAAAAGTGTTGCACACATAAACGAGGTGGTTATCAGAATCAGGACTTACACCTGAAATAAGAGAATTCATAGAGGATTGTGCAAAGCTACTACCTTGAATGACTATAATGGATGGGATAATTGTGAAAAAAAGAATAAGTTTATTGGAATGATGACACATTTTGATCAAATTTGTTTGAGGAAAAATGTTTAGAAAATGGAAACTCGGGCTTATTAAATTGCATATGTCTAACAATACAGATTTTTCCTATAAAGTCAAGATATTTAAATCATTTGTGTGTAACCAATCATTTGACACTTTTGTGTATTAAAGTTAAATTTGTGTTAGGTTTAAGGTCTAGATAAAGGAGTTAAATTTGTGTTCGGCATAAGGTCTAATTAAAATAAAACAGGAACAGCCAAAGGTCTTAAGGAATTGATAATCAGGCTTTGTACCATGAAATTTCTCAAAGATGAAGATTATTGGGGACATATAAGAAAGGAATTTGTATGAAATGATTCTTACCGAAATGACAAAGGTATTTTAACGTGTACAAACTCAATCATTATTTCATTATTTTTAAGTAGTTTTGAAATACTTATAGAAGTTTTGGTGATATGAGGTATACATAAGATATCATTTACGTGTAAAACTGAATCACATGATATATTAAAGCATGCATATCCAATATGTGATATATGTAATTCTTGACCACTACCAACAAGTAACAATTGATTATCTTAGTAATCTCTTCCAAGATTCAAGTTTTGTAGACTATTACTGAGATGATGAGTTGCTCCATTATCTAGCTGAACCACGTAAGTTCTTTATTTGTTCTACATCTTTTGTTTTCTTAAATCCAATTGGTTAATTGTCTAGTTCCATATATTTTTCTTAGTCAAAGCTTTTCAGTTAGAGCTGGCAAAATTTGACACGACCCGATTACCCGACACGAACACGACATAAATAAATGGGTATGGGTCGTCAAATTTAACACGATTATTAAATGGGTCGGGTCCGGGTCAACACGATTTTTTTCCGTGTCGGGTTTGGGTTAAAATTCTTGACCCATTTACCCGATCAATGACCCGATTATATTTTCTATTTTAAAATAATTTACATATTCTTATAATTAAAACTCAAATATTAGAGATGATTTTCTTTTTTTTATTCTTTAAAAGGGTGAATATAAACACAGTGTTTTATTTATAAAATTTTACATACATTTAGAGCTTCAATAGTGTAAATGTGTAAAAATTAATAGACATGTATATTTTATAATATTGATATATAATATTTTATATATAATATTTTATATATATATATATAATTAAAACCTCAATAGTGTAAATGTGTAATATATTGGTAGATATGTATATTTTATAATATCGATAAATGTATGTATGTATGTATGTATGTATGTATGTATTTATGTACATATGTATGTATGATAGTGTGTAAATATTTGATGTAATTTTTATTCAATATATAGATATTAAACGGGTTATTGGGTAACCCGATTATTTTTCCGTGTCGGGTTTGGGTCTCAATATTTTGACACGATTATTAAATAGGTCGGGTTTGGGTCGACCTAAATTTGACACGACACGAAGCTGACACGACACGAACACGACCCGATGACCCGTTTTGCCGGCTCTATTTTCAGTAATTAATCCTGGAGCATCCTAATTAGTTAGTTGGTGATATTGGGCATGATCTAAAGCTGCTTAATCTGTTCATAGCACCTTAGTTCTTACAATTAGTATCAGAGCTTGGTCTACAAACCAAATACGAGTATGGCTCCAACCAAGATCGATCTTGAGAAGTTTACTGGCAAGAATGATTTCAACATGTGGAAGGTGAAGATGGAAGCTTTGCTGATAATACAGGGGTTAGAAGATGCAATTGAACTTGTCACCAAGAATGAAGGGAAAGAAGTATCATCCTTTAAGACACCAAGAATGAAGGGAAAGAAGTATCATCCTTTAAGACACCTTAAATGGCTGCCGAGATAGATAAGAAGGCCAGAAGCACCATCATATTAAGTCTTGGTGATTTAATGATAAAAGAAGTTGCCAAGGAGAAGTCTGTTGCTGATCTATGGGCTAAATTAGAAAAGATTTATATGACAAAGTCTCTGGCTAATAAATTGTATATCAAAAGGAGGATGTTCACTTTGAAGATGGCTGAGGGGTCCTCCCTTGATGATCATATTGATGAATTCAATCAAGTTTGTGACACACTTGAAACCATTGATAAGGGGCTAGATGATGAAGGAAAGAAGTATCATCCTTTAAGACACCTTTACCCCTGTCTTATTCAAATCTTGTTGATGCTCTTATGTATGGAAGATCAACTTTATCATTAGATGAAGTTAAGGCTGCTTTGAATACTAGAGGGCTACAAGAAAAATCAGGGAATATGATGCATGCTGAAGGGTTATCAGTTAAAGGAAAATTTCACAAGAATGATGGAAAGAAGAAAAAACAAAAGAAAGATAAGTCTAAATCACAAAACTTGAAGTGCTTTCATTGTCACAAAGAGGGCCATTTCAAGAAAGACTACCCAGAACTGAAGAACAAGAATAAAATAAGAAATGATGATGCAACTACAGTGGAAGAAGAAGGTTATGAATCAGCTGGTGTATGCGTGGCTACAGAGGATCTCCAGAGAGGTAAATAGATACTAGATTCTGGTTGCATATTTCATATGTGTTAACATAAATATGTTAATAATATTGATTTTGATGATAACAAATTTTAAATTTTTTTGATAAAAATATTGGAGCTATTCCTTAATAAACGAAAGTCTCGATAATCATTCCATTCATTCTTTCATAAAAAATGGACCTTCAAATTCAAAAATGATTTTCTGTAAAATCTGTTTTAAAGTGTGATTCTGGAAATAAACGGTAAACCGTTTATTTAAACGGTTAACCGATTAATGCCAGAGAGCAACATATTTCATAAACCCTAACCGTTTATGAAAAATGGAAAACACAAAAGATGGGAAGGTTACTAGAACTTAACGGTGAACCGTTTATGTAAAACGGTTAACCGATTAACACCAGAAAGTAACATATTGCCTAAGCTCTAACAGTTTATGAAAAACGGAAAACACCAAGGATGTAAAGGCAACTGGAACGTAACGGTGAACCGTTTATTGTAAACGGTTAACCGATAACGTCCAGAATTGAAGGTTGTCCTCCTCTGGCACTGATGAGGCCAAATTTGTTTTGCAGGTTACTGGAGTCAAACGGCGTACCGTTTATTACAAACGGTTAACCAATAATATCCAGAGAAGCCACTTCACGCAAGTCCTTAACCGTTTAGTGTAAACGGATAACCAATGTTCATCTTGCAGGTCTCTGGAAGTTAACGGCGAAAGGTTAATCGTAAATGGCAAACCGTTTATTTGAAATTTGATCCAACGGTAACTTTGACCAACTGAAACGGTTAACCGTTTATGTCTAACGGCCAACCGTTTTCTGTCCGACAGTTTGTAACGGCTAGATTTTTATCTCCAGATATAAATAAGCTCATTCAAATTCAAAGAATTTTTTATCACAACATGACCATTGAGCTAATATTCGAGAATACAACGTTCATAGAGCTTAGAACACATTCTTGCTTCATCTATTCACATATTAAACATCATTGTGTAATCTTATATATTGTGAGAGGCAAAAACAGTTTGTAATCTTTTACTTTGAGTGATTGTAAGTGTTGGGATACACTTGGGTTAAGAGATTGGGAATAATCTCTTGTTGTAAAGGTCCATTGACACCTTGGAAGTCAAGTGTAAGCATTTGAAGCCTTGGTGGCTTGCTTAGTGGAATCTTCGAGCCCGGAAAGCTTGGAGGCGTGGACGTAGGCAAGGTTGGCCGAACCACGTAAAAATCTCAGTGTTTGAATCCCTCTTCCCTTATCTTTTTACATTGTGATCAACTTAATTATTTTTTCTTTGAATTTGGATTATATTTGCATTAATTTTTTCTTTATAAATTGAATAATTTTTTAGAATCCCAATTCACCCCCCCCTCTTGGGTTGCATACTTGTTTTTCAATATGTGCCCATTTAAAAGTTACTTCTCTGATTACTATGATTTAGATGGGGGGAAAATAATAATAGGTAACAATGCTGTATGTAAAGTCATAGGCATGGGAAATGTAAGTCTTAGGCTTCATGATGGGACAATTTGAGAGCTTAGAGAAGTCAGATATGTTCCTGATTTAAAGAGGAACTTGATCTCACTAGGTTTGATTGATCAAAATGGGTTTAGTATTAAGCTTGAATATGATAGATTGTTGATTATGAAGGGATCTAAGATAGTGATGAAAGGTTAAAAAAGGAATGAAGTATATGTCCTAGATGGTGAGGCAATTACAGGAATGACTGATGTGATTGTTGGCACTGGTGGGGAAAGTACTAGGCTGTCGCACCTGAGATTGGGGCATATGAGTGTTAAGGGGTTAAAAGAGCTTGAAAAACAAGGAGTTCTGGAGAAGGATAAGATAGAAGAGTTAAATTTTTGTGAAGATTGTGTCTATGGGAAGTCCATAAGAAACAATTTCAAACACTCAACTACCAAATCTATCGGCATCCTCGACTACATACACTTTGATCTCTGGAGACCTGTACAAACTAGCTCATTAGGTGGTAATAGCTATTTTTTGTCAGTGATTGATGATTATTCAAGAAGGTTTTGAGTCTATGTACTGAAATACAAAGATCAAGTCTTTAGCAAATTTAAAGAATGCAAAACCTTAGTTGAAAATCAAACTGAAAATAAGGTTAAGAAATTAAGAACAGATAATGGACTTGAGTTCTGCAATTAGCAATTTAACAGCTATTGTGCAAATGAAGGGATAACAATGCACAAAATAGTGAGGTTAACACCTTAGCAAAATGAATTGGCAGAAAGAATGAACAAGACTTTAATGGATAAGGTGAGGTGTATGGTAGTGCAAACACAACTTCCAAAAAGTCTCTGAGCAGAAACCTTATTAACAGCAAGTTATCTGGTGAATTTGAGTCCCTCTGCTGCTCTAGACTTTAAGACTCCATTTGAAATATGGCATGAAAAACCAGTAAGTTATGCCAATCTCAAAGTGTTTGGATGCCCTACTTAAGCACATGTTAATCAAGGGAAGCTAGCACCTAGAGCTCTTAAAGGTCAGTTCCTAGGCTATCCTGATAGAGTTAAAGAATACAAACTATGGTGTACTGATCTAGAACCTCCAAAGTGCATAATAAGCAGAGATGTGGCATTTAATGAGAGAGTTGTTTTGGAGATCAGAAAAGATGCTAGGGTTAAAACTCAGAGACCTCAAGAACAAAATAACATCCAAATTGAGGTGGAGCATCCTGGTTCAAAGAAATCTGAGAAAGATGAAAATTTAGATCAAGACAATGAAGATCATGATTAGTGCAGTGGCCCTCAACCACAATCTCACAGGCAGACTCAAGTACAAGATTATCAGTTGACAAAAGATAGAGAAAAGAGGCAAACTAAACCACCACAGAGATATGGATATGCTGATTTGATAATATATCCATTAGCTGCTTCACATAATATTTATGCAGATGAGCCCAAGAGTTATGTTGAAGCAATTCGAAGCTCAAACAAATTAGAATGACAGGAAGCAATGAATGATGAGATAACATCTCTTAAGAAAAATCACACTTGGATATTGGTTGAGAAACCTAGTAACAGAAGAACAGTGGGCTGCAAGTGGGTTTTTAGAGTCAAAGAATGCCTCATAGCTAGTGAACCTAGGAGGTATAAAGTTAGGCTTGTGGCTACAGGGTATACTCAATGGGAATGAATTGAGTTTAAAGAGGTGTTCTCTCATGTGGTCAGACATGGCTCCATAAGGGTGCTGTTAGCATTGACTGCAGTATATGACTTAGAGCTTGATTAACTTGATGTCAAGACTGCATTCCTACACGGAAGACTACATAAAGAAATTCTTATGACTCAACCTGAGGGCCATGTGGATTATGAGAAACCAAACCATGTTTGCTTGCCAAAAAGTTCACTGTATGGGCTTAGGCAATCTCCAAGGCAATGATATCTCAGGTTTGATGAGTTCATGTTGTCACATGGATACCTAAGATTCAATTTTGATTGCTGTGTATATTACAAGCTAATAAGTTCAAGTCTCTACATATACTTGTTACTATATATAGATGACATGTTGGTAGCCTGTAAATCAAGAGAAGAAATTGAAGCTTTAAAGAAGTTGCTGAGCTTTGAGTTTGATATGAAAGATTTGGGGTCAGCAAAGAAGATATTAGCTATGGAAATCAAGAGGGACAGAAGCAAAGGCATTATATTCCTTTCTCAAGAAAAATATCTGAAGAGGGTATTGGAAACCTTTGGAATGCCCTCATGTAAACTTGTGATGACTTCAATGGCAGCAAATTTAAGCTCTCCAGTTTACAATGTCTAAAGACAGAAGAAGAAAAGTTAGAAATGGCTAAAATCCTTTATGCTAATACAGTTGGTTGCATAATGTATTATATAGTTCTAACAAGGCCAGATATCTCCTATGCTCTAAATGTGGTAAGCAGATATATGGTGTCTCCTGAAAAAGAACATTGGAGAGCTGTAAAATGGGTGATGAGATACCCAAGTGGAACACTGAGCCATGGGCTGGTTTATAGAGGGTCAGAGATCAAGTCTGAAGGGATATGTGGATTTGTTGATTCTGACTTTGCATGGGACTTAGACAGAAGAAGGTCTTTCATAGGGTATTTGTATATGCTGGATGATTGTTTGATTAACTGGAAGGCAAGTCTTCAACATGTTGTTGCATTATCAACAACAGAAGCTGAGTATACAGCAGCTACTGAAGCAGTAAAGGAAGCCTTGTAGTTGAAAGACTTGATTTCTGAAATGGGAGTGAGTCAGAAGACAGCTGATGTGTTTTGTGATAGCTCAAGTGCCATTTACTTGAGTAAAAACCCAGCTCACCATGAGAAAACAAAGCACATTGACATCAAACTGCACTTCATTAGAAATGTAATTTCCATGGGTGTGGTCAGAATGGTGAAGATATATACAGACAGAAACCCTGCTGATATGTTAACTAAAGTAGTCACTACAGCTAAGTTCAAGGTTTGCTTGGACATAACTGGTCGTGACTGTTATTAATTCATTCTGGAAATAAAGGAGGAAAATCAGGGGTGATTTGTTTCAAGGTGGAGAACTGTTGTTTGTGAAAGCAAATCTAGAAAACCAAAACTGCAGAAGACCTTACATTTAGAGCTGAAATCACTTAAGCTCAATGACATGAAGACATGTGTTTTGAGGAGCAAAAGAAACACTCTTTTGAACGACATATGAGCTTGTCGTTTCTGTTTAAGTGAAGCATGCTCGTATCACGTGCTTCTATCCAGCTCGCAAGGTTCGTTAAAAGCTGTTAACGCATGAGAAACTCATGTGAGTTGCTGGGGAAGTTCTGGGTTCATTATGAAGCTATTATCAAGCAGCTGATGTGGAAGCAACAAATTGGAGTGGAGAGAGAGCTGTAGAGAGAGAAAAGACTAGTATAAATAAGCAGTTAGGATCTTCCTCTACAGCTAATGGCATTGCTCTGTAATTCATCTTGATAATCAATAAATCTGATTTTTGCCCTCCTGTGGATGTAAGCTAGAGAAATCTAGCTGAACCACGTAAAGTCTCGTTTGTTATTTGTTTGTTCTACATCTTTTGTTTTCTTAAATCCAATTGGTTAATTGTCTAGTTCTATATATTCATCTTAGTAAAAGCTTTTCAGTCATCAATCTTGGAGCATCTTGATTAGTTGGTTAATGACCTTGGGCAGGATCTAAGGCTACTTAATATGTTCATAGCACCTTAATTCCTACATTGATAAGCTATTGCTCTTTTAGAAGTTTCAAGATAGGCAGCTCTTAGTATTGAGTTCTAAAATGGATTATAGTCTGATGGCGAATAATGAGGAACATATTCTCTATTGTATCTATTTCTACACTTAATTGCTGTATTGTTTTAATTTAAAGTAGATTTGGCAAATTACAGCAGCAGTAGCTAGGTCTAAGATGCCTTTGTCGTTACACTATTTCTAGGACCATCATAATTACCTCTTCCTTGAAAGTTTTCTTAAATTTATTTTTATTATAATATCTTAAATAAGGGAAACACTTGCACAAAAAAAACTTTTAATAAATGATAATAATGAGACTTAAGGAAGAGTTTTTCATAAGGACTTTTCATCTCAATTGAAGATAAGCGCATGCGATTTATTAAATAAACTATTGTAATAATGCTTCAACCCAAAGCAACAAATGAAGTTTAGCATGAAACATCATGGTTAATGTTGTTTCCGATATGTGCCTATGCTTCCATTCAACAACTCCATTTTGCTCAGGTGTATAAGGACAAGAGACTTGTTGTGTGATGCCGCAAATTTGTAGGTGATTAATAAACAATTTCAGGCAAACCCTCCTCCTCCATCAAATTGAAAAATCTTGATTTTTCTTCTAGTTGAGTTTCCACCTGTCGTTGAAACTTTACAAAACAATCATAAAAGTCATATGAGTAATGATATAGCTGTTGTGCAAATTTTAATGAACTCGCAAGCGCACGAATCTATTGTAGTATAGATCAATGGTGACGAGTGTCGATCCCACGAAGAGGTGGATTTTAATTGTGTATAGAATTGATTTCGTAAATGGGTGGTTGGATTTGTGGTGGAAATGATTTGGAATATGCTAAAACTTAAATTAAAATGACGAGAATAAATTCTGAAATTGGAATTGAAATGACGAGAATAAATTGAAGAGAATTCTATTGAAATGACGTACTTGGGTATCTGGATCCGTATCAACATGCATCATGGGCTAAATAATCCTTATTAATGCCAATTAAATCATGAGGGGGGAATCCACACCTCATGAACCACGCTCTAATCAATATGGTGCTAAGGGCTTATCGTGCCAAATAATAATAACCTTATACTAGAGAGCCGGTGTAACCAAGGCGGTATCTAGACAAGATTATTATTATTTGTCGACGAAAAGTCAAATCATCCACAAAAATTAGAGGGGAAAAGAAAATAAATTTACCAATAAAGCCCATGACACATGTTGAGACTTCACCTTCAACCCAAGCTTGAAAGAAAATTAGCTACTCATAATTGAACTAGGGGCAAAATGGAAATTTATTAAAATACGAAGAAAATACAAGATGGAGAGGGAATTACAGAAAATGGAGTCCAAAAATGGATTCAGGGATATCAAATTAGGGGGGGGAGGCCCCCTTTTTATAGATACATGGAGTAAATCATGGCCATCGGATTAAAAACAGTTTGGACGCTCAGGATTGCGCCACGTCATCAGTCAACAGTCCACGGTTTGACCGGATGAACAGTAACACGGTTTGACCGGATGAACAGTAACGCGGTTTGACCGGATGAACAGTAACGCGGTTTGGTTGACAATAATCCTGTGTGATGCATGTACCGTACGCGAGATTTTTCATCCACTGATATGCTGCCACGTCACCATCAACAGTACATAAGAATTTTAGCCCAACAGGATCGTGACACCTCATCAGTCAATGCCACATCATCGGTCAATGCCACGTCATCAATCCGTCTATGTGAACAGTACTGTGAACAGTAACATATACAGTATTGTATACGTGAATAGTACCGTACATGTGAATAGTGCCATTTTTCCTTTTATACTCCTCCTAAGGTTTTCGACCGTCCTGAGTTCAAAAGTGATGTCGGTTTTGCCGTCTGATCTCTCCTTTATTATAAAATGACTATAATGCCCCTAAAATACATAAAATACTTAATTAAAATAAAACACATGTAATTAAATCACAAGAAGGTTAAATACATAAAAGTAAGGGTTGTTAGTAAGACTTGAAATGTAAAATGACGGTTTTCTCCTTTATAAATATACATTTTCTAACACTCAACACACCCCCCAACCAGCTTATTGCTAGTCCCTAGCAAATAAAGCGAAAACGAAATTCAAATCCAAAATGATTTTTTTTTTAAAAAAAACACTCGTGTTTATTCAATCAGATTAATGATAGCAATCAAATAAAAGTATAAGCATTATCTCCAGTCTAAAGAAACATCACACCCACATCAACCATCCACATGAATCAGCCCAGTAGACTTTGTTATAGCTACTTTCAAGAATGACATGTCAAACCCCAAAATCTCACTGGAAGTAGTGACACTCTCACAAAGAAATTAAACCCAATAAAAATAGTCACTCCAATGAATGGTAATTGAGAGAAAATAATAAAGAAGTGATATCACATGCTCTCACCAAGATGACAGAAATATGCCCTTAGCTTAGAAATAATACGATCTCAAGTCAAACAAAAATGCTAGTCAACCCATTTTATTTATCTCTTTTTTTTTTCTTATGCATCACTACATCTTTTTAGCCCATATAACTAGCTTCTACTTCAAACTATAGTTCCCTAAAATCAAGAAGGACTTTTATTAGGACGTAACGTAGGCTAGGGATATGGCTAACAAAGAAAGGAAATAAGGAAAAACAAAGCGTATGTTTGAGAAAAATGCAGAGAAATTTTTTTTTTTTTTTAAAGTTGCAAGGTGTATGTCACCTATTGTTGTTGTTGTTTTTTTTTTTATTCTTTTGAAACAACAACTTTTGTTTGTTTGCTTTTTTTTTTTTGGCTTTTATTTGGCATAACTTCCCTGAACAACAAAATTATTTACATTTTCTCAAACATAAATAGGTGATGGAACTTATAAGACATAGGTTAATACTCCAAATCGGAGTGGGTCAAGATGATAAGTTGACAAAGAAAATGTTTTTTTTTTTAAAGGCTCAAAAGGGGTAACTATGGATATTTAATAAAAGGGATGGCTAGAAAGGCTCAAACGGATCAAAGATGGCCTTTCCATCGTCTTTTAGGGCTCTAAATAATTATCCATATCTACTAGTTAGATGGGCCTCCCAATGTAGCAACACACATTTTTTTTTTTTTTCTTTTTTTTTTAATTTAATTTTACCATTTTTTTTAAAGGGTTAACTCAAAAGAAATCTAGAGATCGTGTATAAAATAATAAACTGCTAAGCTGTATAGAGAATGGGCAAAAGGGTTACTCTCCAAGAAAATGATAGGCTCAACAACTCACTTGGCACTTATTTATGACATGTTCGTTCCTTCAAGCAACTTATATTTGTCTCCGACTTCAACATGTAAAGTAGCAAACATAGCGTAACATCACTTAAGACCAAAGATAATACAAATACTAAAATTTGAAATTAATCATGTCATCCAATGTTAAAACAAATCACAAAATTTTTTTTTTTTTTTTAAACAACATTCTACCCCCCAATCTATTCTAAGCATGAAAGGAAAATATGCATGCAGAAATACGAAAACGATGCAGAAAAACTAATTAGAAAAATTACACTTAAAATGATAGGAAAGAAAATGGTTTTTTTTTTTTTTTAATTTTAAAGATGCGTTTCTAGAGGCACTACACTCCATATTCAGCCATCTTCGACTCAAAAGTTGGAAAATGTATATTTATAGAGGAGAAATTAAAAAGAAGAAAAATAAACATAAACACATAATAAAGAAAAAGAAAATGTCTGAATTTTTTTTAAAAGTTTTTTTTTTAAAACGATGAAGATGCGTTTCTAGAGTCACTACACTCCATATTCAGCCATCTTCAACACAAAAAGTTAGCAACAGTTAGTTTCTACAACAAAAAATTAGTAAAAACTTAACCAAGATTCCACAATTGTCGACTATTCCCTCCCCCCAACCAGAACGAAACATTGTCCTCAATGTTTTAAAGGAAAGAAGTAGAGTTTAGAAGACATCACCTGGGTGGTGTAACACAGAAGAAAATATTTACAGGCGGAGAGTTAAATCTAATTTGTACTTCTTACTGCGGCTACTGTTACCGTCATCATTTGGACGCTCGAACACAAAGGCCCAGGGATCTGGCTCCGGTTTATAAGCTTGTAACATATCAAGTAGCTCATTAGCAGTGTGAGCACAAATAAAAAGCTTTTTGGCATTGGGAGGAACGAAAAAGTTTTTTATTGCATGGTTAAGAAATGCGATAAAACCATCATAAAAGTTATTGACATTTAACAAACCGATGGGTTTCTGGTGGATGTGCAGATGGGCCCATGATGCTAGTGTGATAAGTGCCTCTAGTGTTGCAAGATCTCCTGGAAGGAAAATAAAAGCATCAGCATGATTAAGCATTTCAGTTATTCGTTCTTGCATACCTGAGACGACTAACTCTTCTCCAGTTGATGAGTCAGACGAACTGCCCAATGGTTTTAGGACTCTTGGGATGATGCCTAACACTTGACTTCCTTTGATAAAAGCTGTTTCTGAGACCATTTTTGATAACCCTCGGTTACCTCCTCCATACACTAAGTGTAAATTTCTCGCTGCTATGCTTCGACCAAGATCTATGGCTGCCTCAACGAACTCTTTATGTTTGCCATAGGTAAATCCAGAAAGCACACAAATGTTCTTGAATTGTCTATTGGGCGTAGCTGCCATTGGAATATTTCTCAAAAATAATGTGTGAGTGTTTGACAAAAGAAATCACATTTAAGAGTCTTGGTGATAGTGGGTCACAGCTGTGTATGAGGTAATACGTCAGTGTCAAATAACGCGTGAAGATTAAAGCCATATCTAGAATACCAACCACATGGAGAAGACACCGAAATAAATTTGAGTGACCCACCAACTTTAAATGTGATTTTTTTTCTTCTTTTCGTTGATTTGATTTTTTTCTTTCTTTATATTATTCTTCTGCTAATTGAAATTATTTTTACATAAGTGTGTTTGTTTAACTATTAAGTTTTCTTTTATCGTTTTTGTTTATGAGTATCTTACTTAGACCGTTCCTCCTTAACATTCTTAAATTATGCATTTTTGGACTCTGTTTTCTGGACTCTGTTTTCTGTAATTCCCTCTCCATCTTGTATTTTCTTCGTATTTTAATAAATTTCCATTTTGCCCCTAGTTCAATTATGAGTAGCTAATTTCCTTTCAAGCTTGGGTTGAAGGTGAAGTCTCAACATGTGTCATGGGCTTTATTGGTAAATTTATTAGTCTATACTATAATAGACTAATGGGCTTTTTGACTT
>MKYO02025926.1:115002-159603 GCA_002013955.2 Citrus medica | reverse complement strand
ACGTGAATAGTACCGTACATGTGAATAGTGCCATTTTTCCTTTTATACTCCTCCTAAGGTTTTCGACCGTCCTGAGTTCAAAAGTGATGTCGGTTTTGCCGTCTGATCTCTCCTTTATTATGAAATGACTATAATGCCCCTAAAATACATAAAATACTTAATTAAAATAAAACACATGTAATTAAATCACAAGAAGGTTAAATACATAAAAGTAAGGGTTGTTAGTAAGACTTGAAATATAAAATGACGGTTTTCTCCTTTATAAATATACATTTTCTAACATTCAACAATAGCCACAAACTCTTGTACAAACTTATTTTGTACAAACTGATGTGGCATGATAAGATTGATTGAATTAAATATCACTTGGCCCACATGATTTGTTTTTATTAATTTATATTTTCATTGGTAATGCCACGTCAGTTTGTACAAAATAAGTTTGTACAAGAGTTTGTGCTTGTATCATTACTCAAGTCATATTTATGTTTTCAAGGGAACAACCATGAGTATCTTGTTCAATCATCAATAAATAAAGCATAGTATCTAAAGTTTTGTGTAGAATTTAGAGAAGCAACGCCCCATAAATCACATTGTATCTTTTCTAAAGGAAATTTTGAAATTTTATTTGATTTGTCAAAGGGAAGTTTTTCCTAATTGGCATGAAATGCATATTTTTTGTGTTAATCTCTTTTGATTATTTTAATACGCTTAAAACTTTGTGACTTGAATGTCCAAGTCGTTTGTGCCAAAGATTAACATCTACAAAGCTTCCTTTTATTGCATTCAAGGCTTCTCGTTCATTCTTATCAAGGACATATAAATTCCCACGCCTGCTACCTCGTGCTAATATCTGGTTCTTTACATTCTTAACAGTAATTCCATCAGCATTAAACTCAAGAGAACAAGGAAAATCATTAGTAAGCTGAGCTATAAAAAGAAGATTTTTCTTTCATTGTGGAATAACAAGTACGTCTTTCAATTTTAAAGTGCCATGATTTGTATTCAAGGAAATATTTCCAACGTGAAAAATATTTAATCTTTGACAGTTGCCAACAATTATTTTATCATGGCCTTTATAGGACGTAATTGTATCGAGTTTACCGGGATTGTTCACCATATGTGAAGTGGCTCCTAAATCTACATAGATACTTTGATTAGATGTAGTATTATGGTGGTTTATCATCGTAAATGCTTGGGGAACTTCATCTTGATCATACTCATAGCGATTCCAACACTCGGCAGCATTATGGCCTCTCTTGAAGCAAATTTGACAAACAATAATCACTTGTTCATTCTTTTTAGTGTCTATATTGCTTGTTTTTTGTGCTACCTGATGCTTATGAGTTTTCGAATTGTTGTTGTGGTATTGGTATGAGTAATGATTGAAGTTGTGACCATTTGGAAAGTTGAATTCTCTTCCTTGACCTTCGTGTCTGCGTCTTAGTGGTTTTCTTCCTCTCTCTCTTTGGCCCAAGAAAGCCTAATTACGACTAGTAAATTCTCTCCTTTCTTGTCTATGGGACATCACTGTTTGTTCATGATTCTTAAGAGCAGTGATAATTTGGTTCAAATTCGGGTAAAGGGGTTTTATAAGCATGGTTGTTTTGAAATCTGAGTACTTTGACCCTAAAAATCTTATAAGGTGGAAAACCTTATCTTCATCTAGAATTAGCTTTCCAATGTCTACTAGATTATCACAAATTGATTTGAATTTCTTAAGAAATTCTTCAAGCTTGATGTTTCATTTCTTAAGAGAGTAGAGGCTATCTCGCAGCCATAACTCTTGCTCTTTTGTCGCTGAAAACATGTTCTCTTCAGTAGATCGCCAAACTTCTTTAGTGGATTGGCTTTCGACTATTAGACTTAATACTTCCTCCACCATCGTACCTCTTAGCTATGTCATTAATAATCCATCATTGTTCATCCATTGGATGAATTTAGGATTTATTATTTCCTTGCAATCTTGTAAAAAAAATTTCGAAGGAATTTTGACATTCACAATGTGATGCTTCAACCCAAGGCTTCTAATAAGTGGCAGAGTTTGGGATTTCCAAAGAAGAAAATGGTTGGTTGTGAGTTTGATGGAAATTAGATTGGCACATTGAGGAAAATATTGAATGGTGAGCTTAGGTTCAATTTGAATTTCAGCCATAGGTTCTGATACCATAAAGAATAATATTGAAAGGACAAAATAATATATTATTCTTTCTTATATTTTCAATTACAAGATATATGACTCATATATATACAAGCCATTATAGAGATAAATTTGTGGCTTATTAAAAGAATGCTTTCCTAAAATATATATAACAATTGGCTAGAGATATTCTAGTCGTTGGTAAATAATACTCAATTAATCATGATGATTCAATCTTATTAGTTGGGATACCTCTAGTCACGGCTGAGTATATTACTAAATTTGTTTCAATGGTGTTAATGTTGGATTCTGGTGATTCTTTGTTGCTATGCATGGAGCCCATAATTATCTTGCTTGCCAACTTTGCCTCATTATGATGTGCTAACTTATCACGTTCCAATCTCTATTCCAACTTTCTCTTCCTTGACTATATGAAGATCCTTTATAATGACCAACTCTACCTCCACTACCATTCCAAGAACCATTAGTCCAGTTGTTTTTACTATGTTTTTGTTAATTGCCCTAATAGCTGTTAAATTGACCTCTTAAGTTTCTTATTAGTATTAAACTTAGCTTTTTCACTAGCACTCAATTGATTACTCTCTAGTTTAGCTACATGAGTTAAAAGTATAAACATGCTTCATTAACAATCATTTTAGCTATATTAGCCTCAAGATACACAACAACACGATAGTAAGACAGGCTTAATCCAAAGATTAAATGAGTAAGAAAATTTAAAGTACTAACAAGATTACCAGGAATAGCCAATTCATCAGTGATAGCCTTCATGTCTCTGTATTAATTCTTTGAAAAATAAAAAGCATATCAAAGTACTTAGATCTAGACTCATCTACACCCTCTAAACATGAACTCTACAATTTGCTACGCTAAGCAACCTGCTCTAAAATACTCTCACCAATATAAGTAACTTCGTTGATTCAACAGACACATTAGTACTGCTAACAAATTAACTTGATTAATGGACTTAATCAGTAACTAATCAGGCTCAATTATATTATCTTAACAGTGGCTTTGGGTATATAGCTTAAGATTTGCAAGGAGGCATTGCCACTGGTGAGAAATATTAAATCCATTAATTACTTGCACATTTCTCTTATTGACATCATTCTCTCGTGACATGATCATCCATGTATGAGCTTTACTTATAAAACTTGAATATCATGCTTGAGCCTTACTTATAAATCTTGAATATTGAACATTGAATATTGTACACAAATAAAAATAGAAGACTAAGCTTTCTATAAATTATGAGAATTGGATCTTATTGCTTTATAGTTGTGGAATTTTGTCCAACAGACCTACCTGCCCTTGCTCGGTTTTTTTTTTTTTTTTTTTTTTTGTCAGTTGTTTTGCACTTGGTCATCTGACAAGTGCGCACTGATAAATAAAGATCGAGAAAATGACATTTCCACGTACAAATAAGGGGGATATATTTTATATATACACAAGCATTAGGTGATCCATAGATAACACTTTAGAATATTGAGGGATTTCTCATCACAATTTTGTTTAGAAACGTGGGTCTGTGTGTATGTAAGTAAAAAGAAAAGTAAGAGTTTAAGATTAAATTTTATATTAAATTAAAAAAAGAAAAGAAAAAACTATTATTAGTTTATTATCTTGACAAGCTAGAAGTCAAAGTTAAACGCAGAAACAATGGACATCTTACAACTAAATTATTCTGCGTGTTCACATTAACTGGATTGATTATTACTTTTACATAACCAATCCACCTGCAAGACATGAACTGTATATATTCCAACAAAAGATCATATCGTGAACCAGTGGCTCGGTTTCTCGAAGCATAATCGATCGGCTGCAGGTTGTGAAGGTACGCCTGAAAATCATGGTGGTTTTTGCATTTTGAATCTATATAAATAAGCCTGCGTCATATTGTAATACATAAAACCTCTTTATAGTCACATTGACCAACTAATTATATTACTTCAAGTAGGTTATAACTTAACAGTGATATAATTACAAAAATTATTGTTTTGATTTAGTTATTTTTAGTGCAATCAATAGCGAGATAAAATTAATTAATGGCGCATTTCAAATCTAATGTGTAGATATCAATAAAAGAGATAGATATAATTTCAAAAAACTAGTACAAATATTTATCATCTATGTAATGTTGGGAATTTTCTAAAGTCATCTTATTAAAAGTCTTAAGAATAAAATTATTCCCCAAACAATGCTAGAAAAATATTTTCTTCTATCTTAAGCCTTTAATGTAACATAATATTTTTTTATATATAATATAGAGATAATTATTACTACGTAGAGGCAAGTTTCTTAGTAAGGGATCATGAAAAGTTATAACTTATTATAATATCGAGTTTATTCTTATTTGTAACTAAGCTAAATTGTAACTATAATTTTTTTATAATTATATGTAGGCTATTTATATATAGAGTACCATTATACAAAAAATTTATTGTAGTAATCATGAAATATTTATTGTACTCTAAAACTCTATTCAGTTTCTAAGTTGAAGTGTTATAACTTTTAATCTTACGTTGTTTTGGAATATAATCACTGATTATAACCTATAAATTAGCCGAAATTCTCTTCATCTTTTAGTATATGTACGTTGTTGGTCGTGTATCGTCAAGATTAAATGTTTACACTTTACAGAGTGCTTCACCAAGACCAAGAACTACTTTCTGCTGACGACCCTTGATCAGATGATGCATTCTTCTTTCAACAATTTGGTTTGATTTTTTTTTCTTCTTCTTCTTTCTGATTTAAAACTAGATTTGGGTCGGGATATTTTCATTAATTAGTAGATCAAGAGATTTAAAAGTTGGAACATTAGATCACGTCTCTAAATTAATGTGTGTGATTAGAATCATTTCCTAATGTGTCTCACTGACAGTAACAAGATCTTTTGTGTTTCTTTAGCTCTACCTCAACAACATGGCATATTGATGTCGATCTACTAGTGAAGAATTGGGATAAGATACGCAACTTTTCTTTGAATTTTCTTGCTTTGTTCTTGGAGTTGGAAGCTCCTCTAATTATATATTTAAAGAAAAAAAATACAAGAAACTAAGTCTAATTTCTATCCTGCCAATTGACCCATTATTTAAGTCTCTGTAATTTTGTCTGTCTGACTGTCTATATTTGACTCACGGACAACTACATTTATAAATTGTTAAATCTTCTAGATTTTATTGAAGAGATGAGAGGACCATATTCGATTCGATTAGCATAAAACACGATCATGTATATGTAGGGATGGCAATGGGGAGGGGAGGGAAGGGGACTAATCTTTTTATATTCATCCTTGATATTTTGTATATGTTTCTGTCCCTTTTCTATTCCCGTTAAAATTATTTGAGAGAATCTCTATCCCCTCCCCAAATAATAACAGGGGATCCCCGAATGTCTCCGGTCCCCGAATAATTAATAGTCTAATATATTTTTTTATTTTAAATTTTAAATTAATTATATTAAAATAAAAAAAAATTTAGATAAAAATAAAGTTAAAAATATATCTTACATTAATATTGATCCATTTCAAAGTCACATTCAAAATATAAATTATTAAAATAATTATATTTGTCAATGACTCAATCTTCATAATCCTACAATAAAAAAGAAAAAAATTATTTTTATGACTGTTGTAAATTATAATTAGGCAGCTCTCTGCTGTATCATTATAGTTTGGATTAAAAATTTAAGACTTTAATTAGTTAATTAAGTTTAAAAGTTTAATAATATAAATATTTTGATATTTATTATTTTTAACAATATTTATAATTTTGTTATTTATTTATTAATAATTTTAAAAATAAAAATTAAAATTAAAATGAGAAAATGGGTAGGGGATGGGGATTCCACCTCATCCCCGTCCCTTCTCCGAATAAAAAATTGAATAAAAAATTTTCTCCGTCTCCTCTCCGAATAAAAAATTAGGTATAAAATTATCCTCATATCCTCTTTAAATGAAAAAAATTTCTAAAAGTATCCGTCCCCGTAAGAATTTTTACCATCCCTATGTATATGAAAAGAGAATAATAATCCATTAAAGAAATCTCTAGGATTGTTTCTATTCCTGAACAAAAAGAGACCTTTAATTGAAATCGCAAGGCGATTACTACCTACCAGTGCTTTGCTCTGAAAAAAGAATTTTCTTTTAACCTGCACCACACAGTTCGTACTTCGTAATCTATTGAAGGACACAACTCGCTGGCTACGCAGGCTCAGGCGTTATTAGTTATTACACACGGATTTCGAAAGAGAAAAAGATACAGAGGCCCCTAACGTTTGAATAAGGGATACAAAATTCTTTAATATTTTAAAAAAGATACTTAGACTCCTATTTCTTAATAATAAATTATAATTTTACCATTATACCCTTATAGCATATTAAAAAATAATTGTTTATTATCCAATTTATTTCTGTATTATTAATAAAATTACGAATATAACTTCATTATCCAATTTTTCCATTTAATTTTTATCAAATTTTATCTTCAAACTAAATAAATTTAATCCATTGCTCAAAAATAAAAATAGATTAAATTGATTATTAATATAATAAAAATAACATATATTTAATATAAAAATAACATATATTAAATTAAAATAAATTTAATTTATATATGGAGAATTGTTATTTTTAAGAAATTATCAATTTATAAATAACATATGGAGAATTGTTATTTTTATTATATTAATAATCAATTTAATTTATTTTTATTTTTGAGCAATGTATTAAATTTATTTAGTTTGAAGATAAAATTTGATAAAAATTAAATGGAAAAATTGGGTAATGAAGTTATACCCATAATTTTATTAATAATATAGAAATAAATTAGATAATGAATAATTATTTTTTAATATGCTATAAGGGTATAATGATAAAATTATAATTTACTATTAAGAAATAGGGGTCTGGGTGTCTTTTTTAAAACATTAGGAGATTTTGTGTTCCTTATTCAAACGTTAGGAGTCTCTGTGTCCTTTTCTCGATTTTAAAAATCAATGAAAAATAAAATTGGAGTATAAACTCCTTTACTCTTTGCTTGCAGATAGATTTTCTTCCTTATTATCTTATCATCACATACATCCGAGTCCTCGAGTTTTGGTAAAATCACAAACAATTTTTTTAATGAATTTTTCATACAATACATCATAAATGAGAATACCATTGATTAAGACGTTCGAATTTAAAATACTAAAAGGTCTTGTTCACTCGAATATCATTTATATTATGATAAAATATCATCTTATTTATATTTATTGAGATATTTATTATTTTTTTAACATTTAAAATTTATAAGAATACAAACTTAAAAGTACTAATTTTCATAAATTTTAAATTAAACAAAAACAACTGAATACTTATTATCATAGATTCAGTTTAAATATTAAATTCAGACATTTAATTTTATTTAAAATTCAATTAATTTAATTCTATTTAAATTTCAGAATAAAAAAACAACGACCATCTTAGTCAAACATAGAATAATTAATGTACGGTAGCTCCGAAAAACAGCTGTAGTGCAGCTAAATTCTGTGTAATAACTGAAAAAGGGCAGGCATATTCCGTGGGCATCATCAGCTCACCACTTGATCCACATCCACTTGTGTTGGACTTTTTTCTTTTTCTTTTTTCTTTTTTGGGCGTAAAGAACGTTTTCTGTGAAAAATCCACCACTCGTTAGGCATCGTGCAATGTACTCCGTACTCAAAATAGAATGCTTTCTGAGAAACCACGCACCCCAATTCCTGTGGCCATCTTGCCACAGCGTCGTACTAGGACATTAGGCATCTATTCAGCTATTAAAGCCACTACTAAACGGCTCAACGGTGTTATGAGCTTAGAGGAGTAGCTCACTAGCTAGGCCTGGCCACAATTTCCATTCATTCCCGATTTCAGCTCTCTCATCACCCACTTGTACTTGCTACGATAAAAGCATAGGTCAAGGAAGAGTAATGGTTCCCATAACTTGAAAGTTATGTATTCATGACAAGCAAAATTATAATTGCGTCATTAAACTGCTTTCTCTTGTTGTATTAGTTGTTCCAGCTAGCACCTTCCTGTATCTAATTATTCACTCTAACTAAATACAAGCCAAAATATTTCGTTGTGTGATACGCAAGTATGTTAAGTCCATGTACTGATTCCTGGAAATGTGGATGACCAGGTACATTTGCGCATGTATGCGTGTTTGTGCAAACAAAGAATGATTAGCTAGGCTGCCCACTTATCCCCATAATTAATTCCGTTTCGTTTCTTTTGAAACAATCCGTTATCCGATTGTACCATTTAAAATAGAACATAATGATAAGTTTCTGAAGCAACTAGGAGACAAAAGGGTTGTTTATCAATTTATTACTCACCGAGTATATCACAATTCGCACAACTTATTGCCATAAGCTGGATTTTGCAACAAAAACAAGAAGCAACTTCGAAGCTTCGACTACAGCCAGGCATGTCGCCAACAAAATAGTAGGTGATGATTTGGGTCAAAGTTTCAAACTAGAAATCAACATACACCATTCACGAAGAAAAATAACTTAAAACAATATTATGGATTAAATGGAATGAATAGGACAACGAGTATATTCTGTATGAACGAAATTACGAAAGACAAGCCCTTGTATGTTATGTTTGAGGCCACAATTTTGATTTTTTGCCCCCTGAGCATATGTTTCAGGAGACAAGCCCTTCCACTTAAGTCGCATGCTTTGGATCGAATGTGTAATTTCTTTACAACTTGGTCGCTTTTGGGCATGGGGTCTAGCTGTAAAGAGCGTGAAACAACTCATTTTGCTATGAAAAAGAGTCCAAAAAGGCATGCGACTCACTATGCGAGTCGAGACAGCCGCCTCGACTCAATTTCTAAATCCATATCAAGTACAATACTTTCGCTCTTATCAACTTCCGAACTTACTTATCTATATAATCCCCCCATTGTATATGAAAAATAATGTATCACTCACAAGTCACACTTGCATAAAAAGACAAAAAAAAAAACTAAACAATCTTTGTACTAAGCAGATTAATTAATATGGCTGCCGAGCTAAAATCAGAAACCCAAATTGAGATTATCATCGAGCCAACAAAATCACAATCACAATCACATTGTGAAATCCCGCCGATTATCATCAAACGATCAATATCAATCTCGTTAACACAAATCTTAACCAGTTTCCATGCAGGCTACTTTAGAATAAGCCTCTCCTTATGCAGCCAGGCCTTGCTATGGAAAATACTCGGGGAGCGGCCAGCTCAGGATGCACACCCCTTTCGCCGGCTGCTTTCTTTGCTACCCTCCGCGGCCTTTTCTTTGCTTTGGTCCGTAGCCTTGTTCACATTAACCTTACTCTCTCTTGTTTACATTCTAAGATGTTTGTTTCACTTTAAAATGGTGCAAGATGAGTTCTTGCACCACGTGGGAGTTAACTACTTGTTTGCTCCTTGGATTTCATGGCTTCTCTTGCTTCAGTCATCACCTTTTATATCTCCAAAGTCCATGTACTACTTGGTACTTTGGTGGATTTTTGTGGTTCCCATATTGGTCCTTGATGTTAAAATCTACGGCCAGTGGTTTACAAAAGGGAAAAGATTTGTATCCGTGGTGGCGAATCCGACGAGTCAGATATCGGTGATCGGGAACTTGGTGGCGGCGAAGGCGGCGGCGCAGATGGGGTGGGGAGAGACTGCTGTGTGCATGTTTTCTTTGGGCATGGCTCACTATCTTGTGCTGTTTGTTACACTTTATCAAAGATTAGCAGGGAGCAGTAACCTGCCGGCGATGCTAAGGCCGGTTTTTTTCTTGTTCATTGCAGCACCAAGCATGGCTAGCTTAGCATGGGATGCCATAGTAGGGACTTTTGACAACGTAGCCAAAATGCTCTTTTTTCTTTCGCTGTTCCTCTTCCTGTCACTGGTACGTAGAAAGAAGAAGAATTAAAATTGATTAAGTAATTAAATTGATGATGACGTCTTAATGGGACCGGTTCAAGTCGTTTTCTCATAAGAAAAGTGAGACATAATCCTCCAACCAGTGACGTCGAAGTGATTTCACACTTGATGTAATAGCTTCAGTTAGAATTAGGATCCTGTTCTGATCTGAACTTATGGGCGAGTTTGGAATGATGTTTTAAACGCGTGTATTTTTTTATTAAACAGGTTTCGAGGCCAGCACTTTTTAGAAAATCAATGAAGAAGTTCAGCGTAACATGGTGGGCATACTCTTTCCCTCTAACAGTCTTGGCGCTGGCATCGGCCGAGTACGCGCAGGAGGTGAAAAGCGGCAACGCGCAAGCGATGATGCTTGTCTTATCGGCACTCTCAGTTTTGGTATCGCTTGCTTTAATGGTGTTCACTGCAATCAATACCAACATGTTTGTGCCGGACAGCCTTCGTGTTTCAAGTTCTGAAAGCAGTAGTCCGCCAAGTGATTCTAGTAACACGTTATCTCCTGCCTCTAGCTTGTAGCGCATACCAACTCTGCTGAAGCAGAAGTTTGTGCCGTAAACTCCCTCATCTTCTTAAGAAGGAAATAGATCCGTCTGACAACTTTTTGTTAGTGTGCTAATGATATTGATAAGGCCATGACCATCTTGGAGCTGTTTTAAGATAAAAGCACAAATCATACCCATTCACACAAAGTCATAAATAGTAAAAACACGTTATAACTTTAATCATGTAGTTACAAAAAAATATTCTACCTTAGAGCGGTTCCAACATAACCGAACCCGATAAATAAACATACGTATCCTCAGCCAAATTAAGCAGTACATTGGCGATGGGACTTCAATTTTTATTTATTTATTTATTCTTCATATACATGTTATGTTACAGTTTTTTGCCACAACTAAGAATAAATTTTGGCATCTTCCGGAGAAAAATTCTGACTAGACGTTCATTCAATCAAGTATTTGTGAATTGAGATACCTTCAGTACCTACAAAAAAGTTCAGGGAAATCGAACTTGCGATCAGTAATATGATAAAAAGATACATGTAGATGTAGCACATTACATCGAGCTAGGAAGCCCAGCAGAAAAGAATAATTAGTTTACCAACCATTTTTGAAGCCCATAGGCGGCAATTCTGACGCTAGTGTGTATACTTTGAATACAATTAGATCAAACCGATTACTCAATCGCTCCCCAAAGCAGAAATTTTTGGTCCCATTTTCGCTCTAATCTGTATATATGTCATCGAAAGTGAAAGGGGGCGTGGGAACTGGGAAGGAAAGGTCAAGGTTTTTCTTTGGCACAAAAATTCCTCGTCTCTGCCATTGTGGTCAATAATAGGACTAACTAAATAGATTGAACTGCCTACAAATCGTTGCTTTCCACAGAACAGAATCTTGAGGATAGGAAGCAAAAGTAAATGGCAAATGTGTTTACTTGCAGTAAAGGAACTTACAATGTCAGAAAGGAAATAATAGCGAATCTAACCATAAAAATGTCAATAACTGGTCCAGTCAAAGTTACAAAATGGAAACATTAAGTGATGGTTAATTTAAAATTTCCACATCAAAAAGAAAAATTCCTCACCAGTAAGCTTGATCAAGAACACCGAGCTGGAGAGCCTTTGTACATTACAACCATCCACGGATAATAATCGTGTATGCCTTAGCTTGTATGACCAGAAATATTAACCGAAAGATAAGGATTCACTCACATAATTTCAGTACCCACTGGATCAACACAGAAATGGACGGGAAGTTGTTTCCTGATGATTGGCTGGAATTTATTGCTCCACATCTGGGATTTCAAATCAAAGACAGTTCAGATTTTTTCTTTTATCAGCCTATTACTACATAAAAATTTCATATTTCCAAATGATCCTTAGTTCTCTTGTAGGAATTACAGGACGGAGAATTTTCACTGACAATTTAGAAATTTGTACTAGCACCCCGCGGGAGCAGGGAATTGTTTAGACAGTTGCATTGCACCAAGTTTAAATCTTTAATGTAAATATGCCAGTTTAATCAGTCATACACATCTTACTTCTTTGTAATCTGAGCTGCCCACAAACATCTCAAAGGCCTCAACTGCAGAAGATACCAGTAATTAGCCATCAACAGAATGCATCAAGTAGTAAAGAACTAAAGATACTAAAAATAAGAAAGAAAATTTACCTGACCGAAGTCGTATCACTACAGCATGTGTGTATATCTCACTGCTGAGATTAAAATTTGAACCTGACAATCATATATGAGTGGGAATTGATATAAATTACCATTTACAATCTTACAAAATAAGTTTATTATTCTGCCACATGATGAAGAAAAGTGAACTTGAAATCCTAAAATCCTGTAAGCATCAATTCTAAATGCCTAAAATCCTGTAATTTTCTAGTGGAAACAAAAGCACAGAACAAGGATCACCAATTAGCATGCTAAATCTGTGATATGAAAAATAAAAAGAAAAAAAATGCATTTTCATTTGATTTTCACCTTGTGTAGATTGGACAATCAAAGATGGAAATTCAGCTGTCAGCCTTTTAAGAGATTCCAATGCATCTTCTGCAGGTCCACCAAATGCACTCTGAATAAATGAAATTAGAAGGACAAACTCTACACCAAAGTTGAAATCCTGTAACCAAATGAGGTTCATCTTATTTCAGAACTTTCTGGCAACATGAGTGTCCAGGGACAAAAAATATATTTTATTTGAACAAAAGTGGGAGGAAACAGCTGGTATGGGTTGCACATGCTTATAACTATTAGAACTACCATACCAACAGGCAAAATGAGTGGTTATAGTTCCCATTTGAAATACCTAATAGAATTTCCATATTCAAATCGGTAGCACTTACTCATGAATCATGAGGTACTTTAAACTTATATGCAGTGAACAAATAAGTAAAGTAACTAAAAAAAATTTATTAAAATTCCATAAAGTCCAGGTATGTAGTTTGTTACCTCTCCTTTACGAAACATAGGGAGTATATCGTCTTCAACTTCTGTTTCATAATCCACATTCATTAACCCCTGTAAATACGCAGCACATGATTAGAATCACAAGTTATGAGTAATTTTAGTACAAAATGAAGGAAATGCAAATTAAGGGCTATTTGAGTATTGGTGTTTACATGTCAGGGCATACATGGCAGTAGGGCATTACGTGCTCCTTGAGAACTTTTGAGTAAAAAGGATTCTCGTAGAACTTCACAAGGTGTTCCTTTCTTTGAAATCGCATGAAAACACCATGGGTATAGTTCTCTACATTTTCATTAGAGATGCGTCCTACATGAGTAAATCAAAACATATATGTCATACAAGGTAATTCAGAAAATATATGAGCATGCAGGGGCATGGTTTTCTCATAGAATAGATGAATACTTCAATGGTTTAAGCATCTTCTGGAGCTAGATTAAGTTTGCTAGAGCTAGATTAAGTAACCTACATGAATTTTCAGATTCATAAGAAAATTCCCCTAAAATGTATCAAAATTAAGAAAATTTTCAGATTCATATTTTGAATAGTTAATATCAATGAAATTTACCCAAAGATGTAATGGCCGAAAAACATACAATAAACGTTAGTCCAAAGTCCAAACTATTCAAAATATGTTCTCATCACTCAAAAGCAACATTTGTGTTCTCAAAAACAGAAACTCACCCAAAGATATTGCAACAATACCACCCATTTGATACTGAGAAGTATAAAGATAATCAAGCATATCATTTTCTTCCTCTTCGGATAAATCTTTCTTCGCTTTGAGCAAACAAATGTGCTCTACTACTTTCCTATAATAAAAGATAACAGACAATTATAAGCAAAAATCATTCCTTTGCTCAAACATTAAAAAGAAAATATCAGAGGCAATCATTTGCAATAAAGTTGTTATACAATTTGGTGTTTCAATACAATAGGCAGAATTAAAAAGAAAATGAAAATCTTTACTGATTTTTCAAACTTTAAATTGGTAATTGGTATCCTTTGCTAAAGAAATATATAATCAAATATGCCCTAATTTGAAAGAAAAATAACCTTTTTTTCTCCGAATTATAACTGGAACTCTGCTCCTTAGAAGCTAAAACAGTTGTCCCAACAGTCCTCTCACGTGATAAACGCATGCTCATAGCTTCATTCCATCGTGAAACTATCAACAAACAACAAAAATTAATAAAAACAATCACACAGAGCAAATAAACCCAATTCATTAAATTCGCATCATCAGCAAATATAACAAACTTTTACAAAATAATAACAAATTTCAACTCACCGTTTAAAGAAACAGAGGGAGAAAGAAAGCCAGGGTTTGGGCGGTGACATTTTAAGAAAGAATTGGGAAATGGGTTTACGGTAAGGGATTGAGCGATCATCTTTTGTGAAGATTTTTACAAGTTGTTTTTCCTTTTTCTCCTCTTTTTGTGGTTGCCCAGCCTTCATCTTGATCATTAAAGAGGGTTTCAAGAATGGGTGGACGTGGAAAATAACGATTTTTTTAGCTTGGCGCCTTATTATTTGAAAAATATTGTAAACACTTTTATTTTTATACATGGTGGAGGTATTTTCCCTTTCCGTTTTATAATTACCATTAAAGTTGATAAAATTTGGCATGATTTTTATACATGATAATAACACGACATAAATAAATGAGTTTAAATCATAAAAATTAAAATAATTATTAGATCAAATTAATTTGGGTCAACACGATTTCTTTTCAAGTCGGGTTAAATTTTAATTTCTTGATTCATTTATTATATTAGTGACATGATTATTAAATAGTTAAAATATATTTAATTTATATTTGTAGAATCTAAATTACAATTATGTTTTTAATTTTGAATTAATTTAAGAATATTATCATAAAAATTTAAATATTAAACATAATTCTCTTTTTTTTGTGAAGGATGAACATTTATGTAGTGTTCAATTTTATAAGATTATAGGTAGAATGATATTTCAGTGTGTGTGTGTGTGTATAATTGCCACAATTATGGGTATGCAATACATTGATGCAAATCGTGTTAAATTGGTATTAATTTGGCTATTGGATTGTATTGTATTGGGTGACACAATTATATGATTATAAAATAGATGTGTTGGGTAATCCGTTTATTTTTCATATCGTGTTCAGATTTTAATATTTTAACACAATTATCTTGTTCAGATTTTAATATTTTAACACAATTATTAAATAGATCATGATTAACCTAAATTTAATAAAACAATTATCATACCCGACAATCATGATTAATTGTTAATTGAAGTAATTTAGGGCCAATTTGGAATTGTGTTTGCTAATTAAATAAGTTACTTTTACTGTGCGGATGCAATAAGCAACTAATTAAGAAAGTAGCTTGGTGTTTGGTAAATTATGTTGTTATGGTTGCTATGAGTTTGAAAAACAGTGCACATGCGTTTGGTAAATTTTATTACAAATATATTGTTCTATTATATAATTACCAAAATAGACATAAGTTTAAATTACCTTTTTTTTAGTATATTTAATGATGTTTAGACATACCTTTTTTCTTTTTAAAGAACATACAATTACATAAAGTAAAAAAAGAACTCAATAAATTTGTTATAAAAAATATGATAAAAATTCATACTAATACATAATTAAAAAAATAAAAAGTAATATGCATTACATTCGTATTAAACTTAATGCAATAAACATCATAATTATAGGAAAAAAATAAACAAATTGAATATTAAAAACCATGGTTATGAAATTAGTTTTAAAAGTTATGGTTAATTTTCATGTGAAATTGTTCAAATTTAAAAAACATTAAATAATTATAGGCGAACTTTTTTTAATCTTATAATAGAAAATACAAGTAAAATATAAAAAAAATATGAATTGTCTGGATCAAAACTTTGATACTAGAGAGAATATATAGTAGTTGTGGCAATAATTTGAGTGTGGTGGTAATATGATATCTAGTGGCTTAATATTATGGTGTATGGAAAATAAGATATAATTATTAAGGTTATAATAGGAACTTTAAAATTGTATGATACTTATTTAATAAGTTACTTATGAAAAAGTAACTCTCTACTTGCTTTTAAAAGTTGTTGTCAAAATAGAAAAAATTATAAAATAAATAGTTTTTACAAAATTTATCAAACACTATTTTTATCATAAATTATAAAATAAATAATTTATTGAGCTTCAACCTCAATTCCAAATGGGAGCTTAACAAGAAAAAATTTCTAATATTCTTTTTTTATTAACTCGTAACTATTGAAACTCGAAGCAAGACTTTAGTATTGAGAAGACTTCTCCTTATTACTACAGTTAAACCTTGACTTCAAACAAAATTTATAGATTTTTTTTTGGTCAAAATTTGAGTAAAATAAAAGTTCCTATCCACTACATTTGTCTATTTTTAGTTATTGTATTTAAAATGTTCACACAAGAATATATAGTGTTTTTTTTTCTTTTTTCAAATCATTTGCTCTCTAAAATAATATTTTTACATCGAAGTAGTTTTGCCCGCAAAAATTTATCGGGAGTGAAATGGAGATTATAGGGGATAGAGAACACAGAGGGCCTATTCTTAACATCAATTGGACTCGTTAAATTTGGGATTGAGGAAATAGATTCACGTTCTTCAGAGCCCATTCCAATAAAGACATTTACTATCCATTTTTGTTTTGCTTGCATCGTCTCTCACAAAACAAGGGTAATTTTTACTTTCCTCCCCTGAGCTTTGGGCTTTTTGCACTTAGATGGTCAAGTTTCATTTATTAGTAAAGACCCCCCTACCGTCAGTTAATTTTGTAGTTGACTGTTAGTTGAATTCAAAAAGACTAAAATACCCCCAATTGGATTTTCAAGACTGAACATACTATACATTTGGCGCGAAAACTATAACAACCATAATATTACCATTATACCCCTTCAAATTGGGTTATTTACAATTGCATTCAACAAATAAAAGGATAATTCTATTTGGGTAATTTTCACTGTTGCAATTTGACCATTGGGATCCAACGGTCACATTGCCACATATTTACCTATTTAAAGGCTTAAATACAGAGCTTTGTTTACAAGCATCTCTACCTCTTCTTAACACTTTGCAAACTCAACTACATTTCTCTCAATCTTTCAATCTCAACAACATGGATTCAGAGGGCTCAAGTGCAGTAACTAACAAGAAGAATAGATATAATAAAGGCAGTATGAAATGCAGGAGTCAAGTTAATGGAAATCTAATCAAGTTCAGGAACTTGAAATGCGATTGCAGAGTACGTGCTGTTGTTCGGATTTCAGAGACTGAAGATAATCCAAACAAGTTATTCTACAACTGTCCTTATGATGCCTGTGACTTTTTCCTGTGGTGGTGTCCAGAACCAAGTGATTTCGACAATGGTGCATTCTTTGAAGGTCATAGAAGTTGTACAGTATCACAACAACAAGTGCAGGTAGAACTTGAAGAAATACTAAGTACCCTGAATGAAGTGAAGATTATATTGAATAAAAACTTATCAAACTCAAAATGTTTGTGACCAAGACTTAAGTGATGTGCATAAACTCACTTCAAAGAAAACCAAACAAGGTGGGGTGATATGTGGGCTGCTGAAGGCTATGCTCTGTTTGAATGCCTTTTTTTTTTTTACTGAGTGTTCTTGTGGTTATTTTCCTGAAGTGATTAACATAAATTACTAGCATAAATTTTGTAATAAGTTGTACTCTAACTACTGGAATGAGTAATGATAAGATGAAAATTTAATGAACTTGTAATGCTCTATTTTTAGAATACTTATCTTTGCTAACTAAGTGTATATAATGTGAAGTACCCTGTTTCATTTGAGCATATGGCCTAGTCTTCAATACTGCATTTCCTATGTAACTTAACATAAGCATTCTGCACATATAGCTAAAAATAAAAGGGATTACAATACTTTAGTTATAATAATATCTATTAACAGTAGCAAAATTAACTTATGAGTTAAACTTTAACAGCAACAAGCAAACCAATCCAGAACGAGTGAGAAGAGAATCCATTAATTGCATTCCAGCATTAAAATTCTTAAGCAGTATCATACATAGTTACATTCAAGTAGCTGTCACAAAGCATGAAGCAATTGAATATAAATAGCTTCCTGTAAACTCATGTATAATTTGCAGGTATTAACCAAGCAAGCTTATCATATTACTTGTCTTTGGCATCACAATAATATCATGTACAAAAAACAAAATAACAAAAGGCTCAAACCTATAGTCAGTCTGAGTAAAAGATGATACACCAGCTCCATTCTTCTGCCCATGACAAGATGTTGTATCATCTGATCCCTTCAAAAAATTAGCTAGTGGGAATAGTCTTGATCTGCTTCTCATGTTGGATGCTATCACTTTAATGGTTTCATTCTTGAGTAACATGTCCTGGCATGAATAAAACAAACACTTACATATGAAAAAAAAAATAGATGCTGATTACTAAAATTATTTAAAGAATCATGAATAAAACTCACCATTGTCATGGACAGTAGGCTGAGATAATGCACTGCAAGCAACCCTTTGAGTTATAGGCTTATTAGAATTAGAAGTGCCTTCACCATTCACAACCTATGCCACACCCATTACATCATAAGCAATTAAATTAATTAAATTTAACTACTAAATGAAAGAGAGATGATAATTAACCTGTTTGCTAGATACTTTTGTTCTTTTGCAGGTTCTCTTGTTATGACCCCAATGCTCACACTTAGAACATTTGACACTTGAACTCCTCTTGTTCATAAACTTCTTTCCTCTTCTTGATCTGTGGCTGGCCAATAGACTTGATAATTATAGGTGGCTACAAATTATCATGTAGAACCAGTGGCCACATCTTCTCATCAGGTAAAGGAAAGTATTGATACTTGTATGTGTTGATAAAAGCTGTACATTTCAGATAATTATGGATATAATCTTCAATGTTGAGCCTTTTTGCATCAATGGAACAAACACTATGCTTACAAGGTAAGCCTGATATCTGCCATTCCCTATAATCAAAAGTTTTTTTTACCTAAATCTACTACAAATACTTTACAGAGATCTTCCATCACTTCGAATGTGTTTTTATGACCAAATATCACTGTTAAACCTCTCGCTGCAGCTCTTGCTTCCACAATCTTTCTCCTAACAAGAGGTGGTAGATGTCCATTCCACTTCTTTGCATCCTCATTCCTTTTATGAATAAGTTTCATGATCTTTCTCCTTATCTCTTTGAGCATCCTAACAATAGGCATGCCTCTAAAACTGTTAATCCAGTTATTGAACGATTCAGTCATGTTATTGGTCATATGATTACACTTGGTGTGGTTAGGAAAAGTGTGTTTAGCCCAATATACAGTTGGAATGTTCATGAGCCACCGGTGAGCTGCATCACTGATTTTCTTCAATTCCTTAATGCTTTCACTGAATTCTGAGTAGTTTGGACTTCTACATGCCTTTCAAAAGACCTTTTTCAACAAAGTGCCAGGAAACTTTTGCTTGAAATTGGCATAAATATGCCTACAACAGTATCTTTTGATTACATTAGGAAACACTCTATCAATTGCATTGATCACTCATTTTTGTCGATCACTCATGAAACATAGGCCTTCTCCACCATCACAACCAATCTGGTCATATAGCTTTTCCATGAAAAACTCCCAAGAGTAAGTGTTTTCACTCTCTACTACACATAAGGCTAGTGGATATATACCATAATTAGCATCAATCCCAACTGCAGTCAATAAAACTCCTTTATGTGGCCCTTTTAAATGGCAGCCATCAACCCCTACAGACTGTCTACAGCCTTCAAAAAATCTCTCCTACTTGCATCAAGCATAATGAAAAATCTTTTAAATACTGGGTGAGTTGTGTCTCCATTCAATTCCCTCTCAATAGCTACTGTGGATCCAGGGTTATACTTTATCAAAGCTTGTTGGTATCTACTCAGTTTGCTGTAACTTTTCTTGTGATCTTGGCCAAGTAACTCAAGTGCTTTTTGTTTTGCTCTGTATAACCTATGCACACTGCACTCAATGCCATACTTTTTCAAAAGCTCGACTGTTATTAACTTAACACTGACTTCAGGAGTTGACTTGAAGATATGAAGATAAGTGGCTGCAATCCAGATTGAAGTAGCTTCTCTGTTATCATCATCAATCCCACCACATGTATGAACATCACATAGGGTCTTAATTTGGAATGACATGATGTTCCAGTTTGGACTAGCATGAATTCTCCATGTACATCCTGACTTAGCACATCTAGCTGTCACTCTAGCTTTTTCATTCTTAAGTCTATACAATCTGAAGCCATTTCTGATGGCATATACCCTTAACACCTTCCTAAACTCATAAACATCTACAAACAACTGACCAAGCCGTAGAACAAGGTTATCTCCATCTTGTGTGAACTCAAATCCACTTGAACTAGTGTTATATTTCACACAAGCAGCAATTTCCTTATCAGACGAATCAAATTCATCACCAGTCTCATCACCTGACTGATAATCATCAAGAACATAGTCATTTTCTTCACCATCTGATCTTGCATTCTTTTCATCACTTTCTTCACCATCTGATTTAGAAGTATAAATTGTGTCAGTTGAACCTTTGCCATTTTTCCCAGAATTCTCAGAGCTAAAGTGTACTGCCATATCATCTTCAAGTAAATAATCACTCCGAATACAGAATTGCGTCATATTATTCTCGTTGTTAATTTCTTCAACATCATCTAGTTCATTCCAATTAATTTCAGGATCATCATTGAGGTTGACAAAAAACTGATTTTCAGGAGTTATCTCAGTCACCTTACCATCAACTACTGCTTCAACATCATAATGCACAACACTGTAATGCAATAAAACAACATAAATAAATGCTATTAATGTTAAAGAAAAAGTTAAAATTTAGCAAATAGAAAATGCAAAGTGTAGTTGACTGGTAGTAGCACAAAAATGCAGCATATCATCTATTTCAAGCTTATTAAAACTCACTTTAAAAAGTACATCATGAATATTACCATATGCTTGCAAATGCATAATCAATCGTAACATAAGTTAAAACCATATGCTTGCAAAATACCCAAAATGGCGTTGGAAAATTTATTCTCGATTTTATATTTCACAGTTCCATAAACATTATCAAAGATGTGTCAATGAACAAATAATGAAACACAAACTTGACATTTATAAACAACTCACCATAATATCAATACGCTCTAAATGGAGCCCAACAAAAAAAAAGCTTTATTCAAAACTAACTTATAATTAGTTTCAACATATCGATTCAAATCTTTCGAGCATCAGTGAAATTCAGAGCGGAACATGATGCAGTTTTAGTGTTTCTTCTTCACTTCACCCAAGTAATAGATACTGCTTTGCTAGAAATTAAAAAAAAATTTGCCTTCTCAACAGAGCTTTTGTCGTCTGAGCTTCATGAAACTCAACTTCATGAAAGAGAAACGTGTAGTTTCAGAGAAAAGAGAAAAAGTTTTAAGCTTTGATTTTTTTACAATTTTTTATTTATATCAATTATCACAAGGCATGATTTTTTTTACAATGATTTGATAATTCACTGGGCTTATGTCAACTAAAATATGTAAAAGTTAACTTGTCAAATTAAATTACTAAATTACCCATAACTAACCATATGAAATCTACTGTTTACATTTCGTAATCGGGTTTTTACTAATAAATGAATCTTGGCCATCTAAGTACAAAAGACCCAAAACTCAAGGAAAGAAAGTAAAAATTACCCCACAAAACAATAAAACAATACATGGGAATTTTCCTTTCTTTCCCGTTGGTGGAACTTGGAAAATGGGATTGCTTTTGCCTTTGAAAATTTTGTGCTTTTGTACTTCCCTTTCTGATGCCCAAAAAGCACTTTTTCTTATCCTTCACATGCTTGTCTTCTAAGTAGTTTATGGAAACTTCAATTGCAAGAACAGCAAGGAAGCTTCTTACAAAAGAGACTTTTAAGGGCCTTACCACATATTAGAAAACAAATCACCAAAGTTTGGAAACTCGTAGAACTTTCGGGCCATCCATTTGTCCAATTCCCAGCCATTCAATCTAACTTCGGATGCTTAACACATCACTGCCATTTTCTTAAATTATTTGTAAAGTGATTAGCGTTTGCTTTCACTAATTTGATATGGAATTTTGTATCAATTCCTTTATTTCACTTATATAAGTTAACTAACCAACACGTGGTCATGCTTGGTTTGAACAAGTGGCTTCAAAGAGATCAAGTTTATGCAAATTCAGTTTCCAAACTTTTAGCCTTTTGCATGAGCTGGCAAGAACCTTACCTAATTTATTCAGCAGCCGTATCTGTAAACCATATTGCTGTGCTTTTACTACTTAAGATTTTTAGGTAGGGTGTCGTATATTTACACATGAAATTTGACTCAATTTTTACCAATTAATAGAGAAACAGAGAAGTTGGGCGGCTTGTTAATTGAATATAGCAGATGGGAATTAACCAAACGCAACCTAACAACAGAGAAGCAAAAAATGAGATGAGGTGTGAGGATTTGCACTGAGAGCGGCCAACCAGATAGGCAATCTGGCAGCTGCCTTATGGAGTTATGACTAGAGCTAATAAGCACTTTACCCTCAAAAGCAGAATATAGGATTAGGTTGGGGGCATTGAGAAAGCCCCAGGATCACATTTTGACTTCCCCAAATGCCCCTCTCTGCTCCATTGCCAGTGGTCAGCTTGACAGCTTGGCTTGAAAGTACTTACTTAGAAGGAAGCAAAAGTAAAAAGTTAAAATAACCAAGAAAAAAAAAAACACCGTAGAGACAGAAAGGTGAAAATTTTTATAAAATTGAGCTACTTAAGATTAACGGAAATGACAACCTATCTCTGTGCCTCTGTAAATTGAGGTTACTTCTAACTACGGTACTATCTTTTTTACATATTGTTCTAATTCTAATACTACTAACAAAGCTTTCTTGCTTCTCTGAGCCACTACTTGTAGAATCGGACACTGACCCACAAATCATATCATCTTTGGCTTCAATCCCGTCCATAATTGCATTGCTTTCCTCATTGTTATTCTCTCTAATTGTGATCCAACTCTCATCCCAACCCCAGCTGGGCCCCTGGGAACACGACAACCGTTCGATCCTCTCGCGAGCTGAAGTCTTGGAGGTTGAATGGATTAGATTTCCCAAGCTTTCCTCTGTTTCTTCCACTGAGTTCCAGATACCTTGATCAAGAATACTTGTTGGAGAATAATTAGATTCTTGTATTTGCTTTGTAAAAGAACTGAACTCTTCCAGAAATGGATGCTTCAGAAGTTGACTTGCTGTACATCTTTCTTTTGGATCTCTTCTTAAACAATTTGACAAGAAATCGTTTGCTTGCTTTGATAGGAAAGCTGGAACCTCAGGCAATTCCCGAGAATATGCAATTTTGTAGAGAATTGTCATAGGGTCAGCGGCATTAGGCCACGGGGCGCCACCACTAGCCATCTCAATGACGGTGCACCCAACTGCCCATATATCACTAGCGAACCCCTGGTGCTCCCCACGCGCCACCTCCGGCGCCATAAACATCGGCGTGCCGCCACTCTGTAACGCCTCTGACTCCCACTTGGCACACCCGAAATCGGCGATTTTGGCGCCAGATTCCGCCATCAAAATGTTTCTACTCTTAATGTCACAATGTACCACCCTATTTGAATGTAGGTACTCCAGGCCTTGTAATATCTGGCGCGTGTATGACACGATCAGGGACTCATCAAGCCGGCCGCCATTTCGGTGAATTTCATCGTTAAGCGTGCCGCCGGGGGCATACTCCATGAAAAGATTGTACATGAGCTTGTTGTCTTCACTAGTAACGTCACACCCCTTGTAGCCGACTATATGAGGAGAATTCAAAGAAGAAAGAAACTTTTGTTCCCGTTGCAAGAATTCGGATTTGGGTAGCTCGGTCGACTTGGCGGCGAAGACATCACCTGACCGGAGAGAGGTGGCGAGGGAGACGGTGGCGGAGGATCCTTGGCCGATGGTGTGGCCTCTGGTCCAGTCCATGTTTTGTACGCTTGAAAAATGAGGGAAAAAGAAGATGAAGAGAGCTTCGCTCTTAGTTGGTATATTTTAATTTGATACTACGAAGGCGCCTTAATATATATAGCAGCTAGCAGGGCATGTAAGGCTTCAGATTTTTAAATGGGTTAGTTTTATTGGTAGGTTGGGGTGACTTGGCTCTCTCTCTCTTTCTCTCGAGAAGGAGTTGACGATTCCTTTAACGCGAGCGCACAACGTGTCAAAATTTGGTTGGCAATAAAAGCTTCGAAACCCGGGTCGGCAATGGCATGGGGGTTTCTGCCACGTGTGGAACAAATGGGGAAGTATATGTACATTGTAGATTTGGTTTGGTGCAAAGTGGTGAAGAGCGGTTGGCTGGTGGATTGAATGGATAATCAAAGCTTCTATTTGGTGGATGCCTAGTGTTGGATTTTGTACGCGACGACAGTAGACTTTTGAAAATTTGAATCTTTAGGGTTTTATCGTAAAGGAGTGTGGGGTGGGTTGAACCACCAAAAAATGGTTGAATTTTAGCATCATTCCTGTTCTGTTATGATGGGTTGAATCGGACCAATTACTTGGGTTTTTCAATTATGTGGCGATGTATATCTTTTAAAATTGAAGTCTAGAATGGGTGTGTGTCAAAGTCAAATGACGTGGGAACATTTGGTTATTTTCTACCTAAGTGTAATTTTTTTTTGAATGAATTTGGCATATCCAATCCATGAACCTTTTCGGATTTTCGCGAACTTTTTTTTTGTAATTTAATAATAATCGAATTAAATACCCTGTAACTACTGTGATTAATTATTAACCATGGTTACTTTTGGAGCAACCAATTATTTTTCAATTAATCAGACTTTAATGTTGGAGGAAATTTGTACTGCAAGCAAAGCAATCATGAACAAATCTTGGACGTAAGTACTCATACTAGCATAATCCCGTGATTGCTTGTCAATACTGCATGCAAAGAATTGATATTGACCCATTTAAAGCTGCCCATCTGGCTAACAAATTATAATTATAAACTCATTAATAGGCTTCTTCTCCATACGTCCAAGACTGAAAAGCTATGATCATATATATCCACTAAAAAGTACACTTGAAAAACAATCCCAAGAAAAAAGGAAATTGTTTGTGAAATCGGCAAATATTATTTGACATTTGAGTAAACAACACAAGCCGTTTATTCGTGTACATTTGGATTTAATTGCTTGAAACGGATGCCTAATGTAATAGATCACTACGAAAGAATAAAGTATAAAAGATATCATTCTCCTCAAGCTTTCATTCTTATATTTTAATTGTGTAATAGATGTTCTTAATTGAGGCAAAGGACATGAGAGATCCGAACAGAGAACTTCGGTATTAGAAGATAACAGTTCAATAAAATCCAAAAATACAAGTCCTAAGTAATATGATGAATTGGGATAATTAAATAGTTAATTAAATTAAAACTTGGAAGCAGATGGGGGGAAGTTAGTTTAGTTTTGTTTTGTTGGTGTGAAGGAGAAGTTAAAGAGAGAGGAATCAATCAACCACAACAATCACATTGAAAGCAAAAAAAAGAAGGGGTGTTATAGAAGGTGTAACTAATGCCAAAATGCTAAAGCATGATTTGGTCAAACAAATAAAGCAGTAGCTAGCAGGTGAAGGTGGTGGGGTTTTTAGTTATTGTTAAACAGTAAATAATTAAAAGCCCCTAAAAATAATATATTAATTTAAAAGAATATGCGGGATCGAATTAATCTAGAACAACAAGAGATATGGCAATGCGTGGCTTATAAGATAGCTAAGCATGAAATGAGAAACAAAGAAAGAAGAAGAAAAGTTCAAAGGAGTTAGTGAAGGCTTTACTCACACGCAAGTCACGTGTTTATATATATATATATATATATTTTTAATATCCTTTTAGTTCTCTTAAATCATTTGCTTTTATTATTATGCAAGCCTTTGCGTATTAATGAGAAGAAAGCGAGTGGGGTCCACAACAGAAAGCGCAAGTGATGCCCTCGGCATATTGCAAGCATGAGGTAACACGTGTGTACGTCATGAAACAGGAGGAGAGAGAGAGAGAGCACGTTTTATACGTGGAGGAGAAAAACGGGTGTCGGTGTGGGTGTGTGCGTTGGACCTTGGACGATGTCATTTTGAGAGCGTGGCCGTGGCCGCATGGGATTGGTAGGTAACGGTAACGCCCTTGCGGCCTTTGCCCGCATGCGTTCAATGCAAGTGATATCGAAGCTTCCACTAAATTTGGTGGTCCTCGTATTATTACTCACTTCCTATAGGGTCGCTCTTTTAATTTAATTCTTTAAATAAGTGGAATTTTTCTTTTTTGTTCATATTATTCTTCTATACGACTATAAATTTAAATTAATTCTTCCACTCAAACTCCCTATTTTATTCAACCAATCACCAGCATCAACAGATATTGCGGTGGCATAAGGATGACAACATATTTTCATCATAACCCTGCCGCCATTTTCATTTTGAAGAAAATTTATTCTTTGGAGTTAATTTATAATTATTATACGTGTCATCGATTTTTCTATATATATATATATATATACTGTATTTGGAATACTATACTACAATCTAACTGATAATACAATTAAAAAAAATCCATTCAGATCAATCCTTATCAGTATATCAAAGTAAAATGCAATTAAAACATGATTCTAATAAATGAGAAACTTGCTCAATTTCAATAATGAAGAAATCTACCCCACATTTAGACTATATTTAGTATGATTTAAAGTCCTTCAAACAAAATTGGCAAAAAGAAGTGAGAAATCATTAATATCATTTGTTATGGTTAGGTTGTTTAGCATTGGACATTTTTACACAAGTTCTTATGTAATCTTTAGACCACCACATTAGTGCACTTTCATGCTTTGTTTATTTATCAGTAATCGGTATGGGTTGGAATTGGAATGGACTGGAATCAGAATGAGTTGTAATGGGAATGGGAAATGAGAATCAGAATAAGTTTCTTACTTGATCTACATGAATCAGAATCGGAATGAGCTGAAATCTCATTGATGTGTTTATTTTATATTGGAATCGAAATTGGAATGAGTTAAATTATAACAAATTACTAAAAAGTACTTAATGAATTATTATCATAATTATTATTTTATATTTTAATTATAGTGATTAATATTCAAATATTATTATTATTAATTATTGTCAATAATATATTAACATATTAATTAATTGTAAACTTTTTTAATTAATTAATTATAATAATACACTAATTAATTATATTAATTATTATTATAAAAATATATTAATTATTGTGATTATTTATCAAAAATTATAATTCAAAAATTATAATTATTAATAATTATTGTTAATAATACATTAATTAATTATAAATGAGAATAATATGGGTATTTTTAATTTTGAGGAGGGCAAAATAATCAATTCTAGGAATGAGAGACTCATTCTTCTTCATTCTCAAATTGTGGTAGACCCCACGATTCCAATTCCTATCTTCGACTCTATTTTGTGAAGTAAACCATGTCAATAATTCCAATTCCCTAATTCGGGAAGTAAACGCAACATCAATATTTGAGATTAAATCTCAAGTGTGCATTAATTTGCAATGCATCAATGACATATTTCAAATTAAATCTCGACCATTGAAAGTGTATAGATCCAATGATCAAGAAATTACGTTTAAAAAAAAAGTGGTGTCATGGAACCTGTTTCCATTTATTTATTTATTGATTTTTCTTAAAAAAAAAAAAAGAAGAAAGAAAGCCCTTATAAGTTATATCTAGGTTAGTTTTGTTGTGCACTCAAGGAATGAGAGCTGACAATATTTGCTATGTTTTTTGAACTACACTCATTGGGACGTTTTATTAGTTTTTCTTTCCGGAAAGAAAAAAAAAACAAAAGAAATGAGAGTTGCGTTGCTTCGTTTCGCAACGATAAGGTTGTTAGCCGGCATTGTAATGAGCCGATGATGTTTCTTGCTTGCTTGCTTGCTTTGACGTTCCGTTACAAAGGGAAAGGTCGAAAATTACGATGACCTTTTAATTATTGCCTGCGCACGTGTAATATGCGCCCGTCCAATTAATTTATCTTTTTAAATTGCTTCCAGAAATTAAGAGGAAGCCGCTGATTTTGATAGCCACGCCATCGCCGCGCTCGTGTTAATTTTCTTGCTTCTAGAATCGAAAATGATCCCAAATATATGAATCACTACAGAATAGTCCATTTTTCCTTTTAATGCTAACAAATTGATTTTGATGTTCTCGAATTAATATAAATAAAACCTTTACATTTGAAAAACAAGTTATTCAAAATAATATTCTACTAGATGACTCTATTTTATTTTATGGCAAATACACATTATTAACTGCAAATATTTTACAAATGAGTTTTAGTATAAGTCTATATTCTATCACCATGGTGCAAATATAGATAAATGTTTTAGTTTAGGATCCTGCATTTGTTAATGCTGGGGAAAGTTATTAAACCGTTTGGTTTAATAGTATAATGACCATGAAAATGATCAAACTACATGGTTTAATAGTAAAACACCATTATGCTATTAAACCGCACGGTATAATAACCTTTCCGGATTCTAATAAAGTTCGATTCTGGACTGGATTATAATACACACACAGACACACAAACACACATATATATACACATATATATGCATGTGTATATAATTATTACAACAAGCTAATTATGGAAATGGACGAAGCCAGTGGATTTTGTTCAAGCTGCTTCGGCGAATCCAATAGACAAGTTGCCGTAGTCAAACACAGTGTGATAGCGACCCATGAAAACATCTCCCAGAATCCTGTATCCAACAAGTAACGTTGGTGGATGATAATTTCATGTGGTTTGATGAATTGATGACATTAAATTTATGGCAGACTACTTCAAAGAAATCTTAAATTTCGGCAGCTGCTTTCGAGGCATTTTAAATGCTCTGTGCGTTTTGCCAGCAAGTGAAATAAAGAACCCAACAAAAACTGAATCCCGACATAATGGCCAAGCTCTTGTGCATACATGCAAGCAGGTGTTCCACATAGAAACCAACAAAATCTAAAACTGAATCCCGACATAATGTGCATACACAAGCAGATGTTCCACATAGAACCCAACAAAATCTAAAACTGAATCCCCACATAATGGCAATGTTCTTGTGCATATGTAAGCTGATGTTCCATATAACGAGAAAATGATATAGCATATAACTGTGTCTGGGCATGCAACACAACCCAAAACCAGAATTTTCTTTAAACAGACCAATACTGGATAATGATGTATTGTTAAACTTAAAGCACCTGATAAACTCATTTTCTATTTCTTTTGAGTGGATAATTTGATCATGTACGGGAAAAAAGTTTAAAAAAAAAAAGATTGAAAATCAATTACAGAAATCTTCTCAATAGACATGACACCCAGAATTACTGCATTGGCAATCCACTCCCCAAAATTTTCAGTACAGATGATGCACAACGTTTTCAGTTTAAATCCACTACGACTTCATAGTTACTGTTACCCATGCTGTCAACAACAGGAAGAAACAGTAAAAAAATATGCTGAGAGCAAAAGAGAAACATACCAGAGAGGACCACGCGGGGGGGCCACATCTAAAGAAGTAAATCCACTGATGCATTGGGCTGCAACTCCCTCTCCCACTTCAAGAACATACTGATACCACCATCCAGAATAAATAAATAAATAAATTTGAAAAAGAAAGCATTAGCATAGAGAAAGGACAATAATAATAACAATGTCCAACAGGTTCAATATAATATTAATAAACTCAAGTTTATAAACATATTTGTATAAAGCAGTGAGTACTGAGGAAATAGATTAAGGGTCCGTTTGGTAATGTTGTAACTTTTAAAATAATTACTATTACTTGTGCTGTAAAAGTTATCAGTTGGGAAAAGAATCAGTTAAATATTTAGTAAAACTTGTTTACAAAATTACTGTGAGTTTTAAAAAGAAGGGAAAAGGACACAGAGACCTCCAATGTTTGAATAAGGGACACAGAGACCCCCAACGTTTGAAAAAGGGACACAAAACCCCCTAAAGTTTCAAAAAAGACACTCAGACCCCATTTGTTATTAGAAATTATAATTTTAAAGTCCAATTACCATTATACCCTTATAGCATATTAAAAAATAATTGTTCATTGTCCAATTTATTCCTATATTATTAATAAAATTACGAATATAACTTCATTATCCAAATTTTCTATTTAATTTTTGTCAAATTTTCTCTTCAACTAAATAAATTGAATCCATTGCTCAAGAATAAAAATAAATTAAATTGATTACTAATATAATAAAAATAAATTTAATCCATTTTCGTATATATCAAAATAAAAATAAATTAAATTTATTCATATATTATTAATAATCCATTGGGTAATGAAGTTATATTTGTAATTTTATTAATAATATAGGAATAAATTGGACAATTAATAATTATTTTTTAATATGCTATAAGGGTATAATGGTAATTGCACTTTAAAATTATAATTTCTGATAACAAATGGAGGTCTGAGTGTCTTTTTTAAAACTTTAAGGGGTTTTGTGTCCCTTTTTCAAACGTTGGGAGTCTCTGTGTCCCTTATTCAAACATTGAGGGTCTCTGTGTCCTTTTCCCTAAAAAGAATCAAATGTGTTTTGTAAATTTTACTATTAAACTGCTGTAAGAATGTAGATGACTAAATTGGACATAATGTCTTAATAAAATTTATTTATACATTTCTAAACATGTATATGAAATATTTTTTTATTGTGTATATATAATAATGGATAACTGATATAAATATTTTATATCATTAATTTTATGTCATTAATTTTATGTTTTTTATTTTGCTATATCAACATAATTGATAATAATAATAATCTCTTTAAAGTTAATGAGCTTTTCAAAATCTATTGTAGGATGGACTAATTTTGCCAAAAGCGATTTTAAAAAAAATTTACCCAACACTAATATTAACTTTTAACTTTTTAAAATCACTTTTAAGCTCCTCAAAAACAATCCCAAACGGGTCCTAAGAAAATAAAAATATGATGGGCAAATAGTAATGTAAACTACTATTCTCCACTAAGTGAACCCATATCTTATTTTAAATCGTGATCAAATTTTCACCAGACGTTCTAATGATACAGTGTATAGGTATATTACAGTCTGAGATCTATTGGGAATCCATATATACACATAGTACAATCCAGCGGTCTACCAAGCACAGTTTAGAAATCTACTCTCACTAATATTAGGGAGGCGTCGTCTACTCTTATTTCACATTATTTTTGTGAAAAGGGGATAAAGAGCCTCATAAGGGCTTGTAGTGGTGCCCTAAAAAATGCAGAGGGCACCAGCCCACCAGTGGGCTACAAGTCCAATGGCACATCAAAAGACATATGATGATAAACAAATCCTGAAAGTATAACATAGATCACCTACACAGAACCAAAGGATCATCAATGATGAAAGGAGCTAAAAACTCAAATACCCAACTGCATATGATTATCAGCTAACTAATAAAAACTCAATTGGAAGACATTAGACTCCCACACCCACGGTCTGGGCTAGTGAGGGAGTCTGGGTTATCACAAGAAAAAAAAAAAGGAAAAATGAAGCATTAATTAGACACAAAATTTTTTCATATTCCTACAAGTAAAACAAATGAAATGAAAACAACAAGGGGAGCAACAGAAGAGTCGTTTTTTGACCAAACGGAGCACAGATCCCTCAAAATCAGCATAAAACCATACCTCATTCGGTGCAAGGTCAAATACTTTGCCACCAATTGTAAATGAAACATTGGGCATGGAAGATAAATTGTCACAATCAACAGCTGATTCTCCATTTGGACTGGGCAGACGGTCACAAAGCTGCCATGCAAAGGCAAGTTAGGGCATAAGCTTGCCTCAAGGCAACTTCCCCTAGAAATATGACTAAGAATGATAATATATACCTGATTCACATAATTCAAGATTTGATCTGCTGTCTCATTTCTCATCAGCTTGTTCTGCATCCATATGACCGCCATCTCACAAGCAGAGCACATAGCAGTGTCATGCACACCATCAGATGACTTGTCTGAGCTCTTATCTACAACACTCTCAATTCCCATGCTGCAAGACAGTATTTTCGTTCACATTGGTAAAAAAAGCAGCTTAGTAGTTTACAAACTAGCAGAAAACCCGAACAAAATGAGAACTACAATCTATTATAACATGTATATGAAGGTGGTTTATACTGACCTAAAACCTCGAGTCCCATCAAAAGTACATAGACCCATCTGAGAGCAGATCTTTTGTGGTTGTGTCTAATAAACAATCAGGCATAAAGAACTTATCAGTTCACAAGGAATTTTTAATCGAAATATGGCAAATGACAAAACTGGCAAGTGGGATCATATCTTAGCCACGTTTATTTGTCTGATTGTCTCAGATGGAGGAGCACTGATGGGTAAACAAGTGGCAAAAGGAAAATCAAACATCCATCAATTTACCTCAGCTATCAGCATTTCCAATATGGTTTTTCCATATTGGTCAACCAGAGTCTTGCATTCTTGGCTTATGACACCAGAAGCTCCAATGGCATGATTAATTTGTGTAATTATGGTCTGGAAAAGTGAAATTGCCACAGAGCAGTATCAATTACAAATAAATGCAATTCATATGAATCTGATAGCAAAATAAAAGTGAGGCAGGGCTATGACCAAACAGCAGACAATGTAGTTACAAAGTGAGATGACAAATTTTGATGTTTAATATGTCAACTAGCAAATAGACCTTTAGAAAGTCTGAAACTTGATAGATTTTTAATGGACAGAAAATTTCCACTTATTCATACAGAGATATCGCTGGACAAAATGGTGATTTCATCTACAACACTTGGACCTCGCTGATGCTTATGTTAATAGGCCCTAACAGAAGGTTGAACCAGATGGAAATCAATTCAAACAAGATACTAGCGTGTTGCTAACTTCACACTAGATGATACAGTTATATTGAAGATGACTGTTAAAGACAAACATGACCAGATATATATTCATGAGTACTTCAGCCAGTTGAGCTCACTGTTAAAATTATGACCGGTACAAAGCTCTGACAAATCCTTGGATGTTCCATTTCAAGCCCACACACTATGGGAAACTAATTAATGAATAACGAGTGCAATCACATTATATGACCAATCATGTCATAATGCAACCAAAAAGGACAAAACCACATTCTAATAGCTGGCAATACATACTGTTGGGCCAGCCAACAACGAGGTTCCAGAATCAGCAATTGCGTTACAACCAGTGGAACAATATCCTGAAAGTGGTATGATCATCTCTCAGTACCATTATTACCATATCAGTAACAATTATAGAAAACACAAAAAGAAGCATACAAAATAAGTTCCAGATAGTTACCAGTTGTTTCACCATCAATCAGGACATCACCCATTTCAAACTGCCAACAAATGAAATAGATAACCAAGTTTGAGAAAGAAACAAACAGTCAAAAATATAGTTTATGAAGGCAAGCAAAGATGGAAAGCTTGGACAATCAACCTGCCAATAGCCTTTCTTAGTCACAGGCACATATGTGTGTTCACCCTTGTAATGATCAGGATCAACCCCACCAAACACAATTTCCCCACCTTCTTCACCTTCAATATCACGGTTTAACCAAAATGAAAAAACTGGTTCTTTAACAAGACCTTGATCAAGTATATTATACCTGTAAGAAAATAGCAAAAAATGCTCAATGTAAAGGATAATTTGGTCATGGTCTACTGAGCAAATGAGTCATGTAAAGCATATATTGGGAAAAATTTATTGTATGAACTCAAGATTCACTCAGACAATTCTTGACATGTTAACAACTGAGATGCAATGACACACCAGACTGGAATGGCTTTTCCAACTGAGATCTCTTGAAATCCAAGCCCAAGTATACCATCAAACTTGGCTGCCAAGAATGTGATGCTAGCTTCTTTGGTTGCCTCAATGAAATCCTAATGGAAAATAGCAAATGTGACTCAAACAGAATACTGAACTGAAAATCGCAAATACATAAATCCTGCCAAAGTTTACCTGATTCTTAACAACAAGATCACCAACTTTCACATTGTCCTGGCTAAAGAAACCAGAAATTGCTCCAGTTCCATATTGGATTGCGGCAGATGTCCCTGCATAAAAATGACAATACTACTTATGACAGTCATAAACATATTTAAAAAAGGCCTTGTGGGGATACATAAATTGGTTCCTACATTACACCTTGGATTTTTTTATCTTAGTTTTGTAGCTCTCGAGTTTTTCTGACGTACTATAAGGAATAATAGTGATAACTAATAGTCTATCAATTACCTAATTATTCAAATTCTTGTCATTCAAATATTTGGTTCTTTAGCCATCAATATGAATAAAATATTCCTACTTTAAGTGTGTAAGCGAGTGACTCTGTACATATTTCAAATAGCAAACAGGAAATGAAACAATGTTAGCTCTCAATGATAAAATAGTATCATTTCGTCCTAGGGATCAATCATCAGAATATATAAAAATCTCTAGTAAGGGTGATAGTGTTGGGAGAAGGGAAAGAGTTGAATGGAGTAACATAATCTAGTCTAAAACCAAATAGTGAACCAGGAATAAGGACTGTACCATTCTTTTTGTAGGTACTTGAATGGCTGGACTTATACTTGGAGTGGAAATAGCAAGAAACCTGGAAGAAAACATATAAATCTTATTTTGCCCAATCAACGACATTAAAGTTGGATGTACAAAAAGTTCTCAAGCAACTTAAGTAATGAGATAGAAGAAACTTACTGAGAAATAACACTTCACAGAAGGCACCCAAAGATTAGAACTTCCTGTGTCAAATATCACAGTGAAGGTCTGGGAAGGTGTGCCAATACTAACCTCCCCAAAATACTGAGCATCCATAAAGTTATTTAATGCAACAATATCAGTATCAGAATCTCCAAGACTACCATGGAGATTATATCTTCTGACAGGTGTTCTCATCGTTTCCTCTTCCTTAGATACAGTCTGTCCAACAAGGCGATTGATCTGATCCAATTTCTTCTTTCTCAGCCCAATTCTTACCAATCCATCATTTGGCAAAGCAAAGGCCGCAGGGGACAAAATGAGAAAAAGAAAAAGTGCAACCCGAATGGCTGCGAATTTGGTTCCCATGTCGACAACTGTAAAATCCAGTATCCAAATTTCTAGTTTAGCAATCATACATAGGACTAGGAGGCACCAAACTTGAGAAAAATTGTGATAAACCAATAATACAAATTCTATTTGATCATCAAGAGCAAGTTGTAATAAACAATAAGTTTGTCCAAAATTTGACTTTTATCGTGACATAAGCCACCACAGAAATATCATTCTAAATCAGTAGAACCTATTACCATCAAGACACACTTGTCAGTCATAATTAAATTAAAAAAACAGTAGACATCATTATATTCAAAATTAATCAATTTCTTTTCAATCATCTCCTCTGCAACCAAATAAACTACAAAGAGAAGAATATAACCATTAAGGTTTTTGTAATCGACATAAACCATTAGTTTGAGCTGACACGCAACATACACAAAGTGCTGCTGGTAAAAAATAATAATAATAATTAGAATCAAAACAAGCTATTATGGATCATCATAATCGATTTAAGCACATGATAGATTTTTTGAAAACACAAAAACAAAGAAGAATAAGAACATTGACAACTGAAATAAAATATTAATTCATCATAAACCACTGGTATAATACATGTAACTGAAACTTTGGAATATTTTAGGTTTGACTTTTACATTTTTCAAATTTAGCAAGTCCATATTTAGAAATTAATTTTCAATTTCTCGCGTTTTCTTAGCAGCCAAACAGAGGTCCTAACAGTCGAAAGCAACTGAAACTGTCCATCGAAAAATTAACAGTAAAATCTACAAAGATATTTATTAACACGATCTCAGACAAAAATTAGAAATTATTTACTTAAATTTAAAATAATAAATAACAATAACAAAGTTAGCTTACAAGCCTTACATACCTGAGTATCTTTCAAAAGAGTAGAGAGAGAGTAAAGAAGTGGACTGACGAGACCGAGAAATCGAGGGTCAAAATAAAGAAAGAAAAGCGAATAAACTGCGTTTCTGGAGTATGTGCTTTGGCCGTTGATTCGAGTTTGAATTGTTGTATCCGACGGTGCTGGCGGTCGTCACTATTTTATGGCATCGAAATGGCGACGTGGCGTTATGAGATTGTATCATTGGGACACCGTGGCAATAGTAAAACGAATCCATTGGGCCACACTCGTTTTACTCTCTTAACCTTTCAAATTTAGAAAGTGTTTCTTTTTTATCTGAAATTTAAATAATATTTTTTTATAAATATCTGAAAATAAGTATTTGAAATAGATTTTAAATAAATTTGAATTTTTGAATCTAAATAATATATTTTTAAAAAAAAATTTTAAAAATAAATATAAAGTTGTTTGTTATTTTAACTTAAAAATTAAAAATATGTATTTTTATATTTATATTTTTATTAAATTTAAACGTCAAATAATTAATATGTTATTATATTATATTTCAAAGAATACAAATACCATAACACATAAAATTATGATCAAGTAAATACTTAATGATTTTAAAATTATAATATATAAAATACCAAAAGTTTTAAATTTTATCACAAAATTCTTGATAATAGTACATAAAATGAGATTATTATTAAGTAAATATGTATGTATGGGTTTTTGGATAAATATGAAAAATAAATTATAAAGTAAGAATATTTTTAACATTAAAAATTAATTAGATTATTTCTCCATTCAATAAAAAATAAAAAAAAATTGACTTATTATATTAAACTAAAATTATCTAAAAAAATCTAATTAAGTTACAAAAATATACTTCTAATTAATTTAATTAATTAAGTTAAGTCACTTTAAGTTACTAATGCCCTTTATTGAAAAAAAAATGATTTAGTTAATAAAATAAAAAATTAATTAATTATTTATTATTTATTTTACTATAAAAATTAAGGAAAAAAATATTAAAAATATCCTTGTCCGAATACAGTACAGTTGCTATTTAGTCCACTTGCGAAAAAAAGCGGGGGGACATTGATCTACATTGTCCGATTTGTCATTATGATGTTGATTACGATTTAGGAAAAGGTGAGGATGTTTCTTCTATCCCAAGCCGATGTCCTCACCTAGAGGATAATTTATTTTAAAGTCCCTCTACCTTATACGATTAATCAATTATTTTTTTTGTCACTTAAAATCTTTTGATTATCTTTGGCCTTTATTAGCATAAGATAAATTTGATAATATCACCTTACAACATAAACTAATCAAGTTACTCATATAAACATATTTTATTTATGTCTTGATATTTTAAATATTTAGTTTATCACCTCTATTTTTTTTTAATGTAGTCCAATAATTTTTATAATATACTTAGAGAGATGTCGCCATGATAAATGTATATTTTAATTTAGTTAAAAAATCAATAATGAAAATATTACAGTTGGGCAAAATCTGATTTGTTCGATTTTGGCTTAGAAGCAAATCAAATCGAAACCAATTAGTTTATGATTTTGTAAATCAAATATGAACCAAACACTAAAATATAAATTAACAGGTAAAAGCTCATTTAGTTCTTATATTTTAAGATTAGTATCCATTTAGTCCCTATATTTTTAAAAATGCCCCGAAACATCCATGTCGTTAAAGTATTGATACCCTTACAATTACTTTTTATTTCTTTTGACTTATTTTTACAATATTACCCTTTAATAATAATTTTTTTGTTTGCACACTAATAAAAATAAAATAATTAATTTACCAATTTAACCCTAAAAATAAAATTTTATATTAATTTTTAATTATCAAAAATTATACGCAAACTACCAAGTGTGCAAACGGTGTTTGCAAAAAAATTAATATAATTTTTTAGGGTTAAATTAGTAATTTAATTATTTTCTTTTTATTAATGTCTAAAAAATTATTATAAAAGGGTAATATTATAAAAGTAAGCTAAAAGAAATGAAAAGTAAAGGTATGTGTATTAATACTTTAACGGTATGAATGTTTTGAGGTATTTTTAAAAATACAGGGACTAAATAGACATTAATCTTAAAATACATAGACTAAATGAGTTTTTACCCGAAATTAACTGAGCCAATTTTGTTTTGTTTGTTTCGAGCAATTTTACCCTATATATTAATTTAAAAAAACATAATAGTAATGTGCTACTACTAGAATAAGAATCTTGAGTTTATAAATTCACAACTAATAAAGAATATAATAAGTTAAATAAATCAACATAATAAAGTCCAACATGAAATAAACGTACATAGTATAAAACTCTACTACAAATTATGAATCCACAACAATAAATAAAATAAGAAAGCAAAAATAAAAATCACATATAAAATAAACTTCAAAGTTCCATTGCCAATTTACCATCGATATTCACAACTTTTTGATTCTTTAAAATGTCTTTAACAATATATATTAGAACTCCACACTAAGTTACTAACTCACATCTACATCCATAACACTTATATTATGTTTCAAAGCAAACCACGCATCAATAATTAAGTAAATTAAAATAAAGTGTCTACTATCACAATATTAATTACACGTACTCAATAGCATAAAATCTATCCTAAATTTTTTTTATTCGAATTGTATGATTTTTCAGTTTGATTCAATTTTAAATAGAACCCAATAAAAATCAATTGGTTCAAAGATTTATGAACCATTTGGTTTTGCCGCCAAATCAAACTGCCATAACATAATTCCGTTTGATTAATAGAATTCAAATGAAAGCCCACCACTAATAAAAAAAATATAAAGTAATATGAATAACACATTTTCTTTACTCATCGGTTTTTCGATGTTCTTAGAGCAATTTGAATTGTCATGAGACTTTATAAAGTGTTGCAGGGAAAAAATTTATAAACCTATAAAAAATTTTGCCAAAAAAAAGGATTGTAAATAATAATGATAGATTATATTGAAATTAGGCAAAACTACGTTGCCACAGTGGTAGTTACCCAATTATTTATCATGCAGGCTGCATGTATTAAATTGTTCACTAATATTCAATGAATTATATTGAGCCGCGCAACAACTGCAAGTAACTTCTTCTTTTTTAACTCATATGAAACTATTATTCAAATTACAATTTAAATAACTAAAATGTAAATATTGTCCAAGTTAACGATTTGGGCCTTGGGTATAACCAATTCGACGCTTGTACTTAATGATTGCATGCTATATATACAGGAAAGAGAAAAAGTCAGCACTCTTCATATTCAGTATCTGGCGCTTCTAGAGGGGGAAGCCACACCTGGAGATGCAAACCAATCATTTAACAATACTCGTAAAATTCTTTCAAAATTTTGCGGTATTTTCTTTTGATACCAAGGCTTCAAAGATATTACATGAAAAAAAACAAAACAAAACGCAGTTTCATTTATGTAGTGGCGTGAAAATGATCGCGTCAAAGATGTCATGTTGAGGTATCCCACTGATTCTGAAGCCTAGAAAAGCTTTGATGAACGTTATCCAGAGTTTCGTTCAGATCCTCACAATGCAGGATTAGGGCAAGCAAATGATGGATTTAACCTATTTGTCACAATGAGTGTTGATCGGAGTGCATGGCCAGTTGTTTTATTGGTTTACAATTTACTGCCGCAGAATTTAGTAGTACTTTTGTGGTTATTATTTCAATATTATATGTGTGAGGTCTTTTGTGCCATCAGTTCAGTTGAATTGAATATCATACGGAATCATGTCATGTAACTTGAATGATACTTGAATGAAATTTATATTTCTTATCTCATGACATGTGGTTATATTCCATTATTGTCATTGATGGATTTCAAATTGGCAAGTAAAAATCATTATTTGTTTATGGCCTAGATGAAGACTACTAAGACAATGACTCAAGACACATCCATATATGTCGCTAGATTGGAAAATTTCTGGGTGTTCTTAGAGTACTATTTTTTTTTTTTTCATTTACTTCGTATCATGTATATACTTTAACCAATCATTACGACATACTCGTAGCAGATGGTGAGTAGATAAAGAACAATCACCAGAAACATCTAAGACCTTGTCCGGACTACGGAAGGAAGAGCACCACTCTATGTTCAGAACGGTGATTGGGATGGTGATTTCTCTCATACATGACAAATCACTAATGCACAAAAACGATGCCCTAAATTGCAATGTTGTTCTGGACTTCGAGTTTGAATACCGGCCAGAACTATGTTGCAATATTGCTTTATACCTAGAATCTATTTCATTCACAATTATATATTGTACTACCCTTTCCATATAGCATACCATATATGGATATTAAATTTCATCCATGATATTTTCAATCCACCACCCTAATTGTTTTTTTTTTCCCTCTACACTACCAATGTTCGTCTATGTTGTAATCATTTATTTAATTTAAACTATTATTTTTTTAAATGAATTACCACAATCCCCGAATCTCTCTATTAATCCTGAAGTTACTTGCAATTGTTACCGATAAATCTTTGGTTTAATGGGAGAACATTTGTTCTCACCATTAATACGGACATGTGTTCGAATTTCCATAAAAATAATTATGAGGTTTAATTTTCTTCATCATATCTTTCTATAATTTTTACAATTTTTAGATCCTCTCTGTCTTTCGCAATTTATGTAAATTTTGACACGTGTGCTTTTTCTCCCCTTAATTGTTCTACTGTCATTTTGCTTTCACTATTCATATTGGGAGGGAGACATTGGTGGCCAAGGCAAGGGATGAAACTGAAAGTAAAAAGTTAAACGAGACTCCTGTGCGTTTCCGATTGCTCTGCTGCAAAGCCAAAGATTATGAGCTGGTAAAGGGGTTTGGTTGTCGTGGCCTTTAGTTTGGCTTAGGAAGATATAAGACCCATTTGGGGCAACTACGTGGTGGCAGCGCAGCAGCTGCTCTAAACGGGTTTATAGTTTGTAATTATGGTTTAAAAGTTATTTCATATATACTAATTTAATAAAAAAAAATTATAACAATTTTTATTTAAATTATTATTTGAAAGTTATGTTATCAAACACTATCGATTCTTATTTTAAAATTATAAATTTTTTATTTCACAACTTGTGCAGCTTATAATTACCGACCATAAAATTCAAAACGAAGCCTAAATCTAGAAGGTGCAAATGCCGTCGAAATTTTTAAACTTTGGATGGTCGCTTAATTTGGTTGTGATTGTTTGATTATTTTATAGTGATCTTATGTAATGACCTATTATATAAGACTTCATTTGGAAGGACACGAACAACTATGACGTACTATATTGTAATGGGATTCATTTAATCACAGATACACGAGACTAAGAGGTTGTTTGTTAAATGTCTGAAGTCTGAAATTTTATTAATTTCAGACCTTTTCTAAAATTTACTTGTTTGTTTTTTGGAACTTATGTCTGATTTTTAGATATTTACATCTGAATAGAAAAAGTAAACTTTTGTGACTTTTATTTGAACGGAAAAATGTCTGAATGACAAGTAAATATTATATTAAAAAAATATCTCTGTAAAATAACTTATTTCCTAAACTATAAAATCTAATTCTCTTTTTTTGTTTTAATTTATAAGGACATAAATGTCAAATAACCAAGTTTATGATTTTTTTTAATTGTAAAAACAAACAAGATGCCACATATATTCAGATATTAAAAAAATAAAAACAAACATGCTATTTAGATTTTTGTATTCAGACCCATTCAGACTTTAAAAAAATTCAGACCTATTTAGATTTCAGGCAAAAAAATAAACGCTACCTAAATGTTTATTGTTTAGAGAGATATTTTAGCTTTTAAGTTACAGATTATAGTAAAATAAAAGTTGTAACTACTAAGAAAAAAATTTATGTGAATTGGGTAATCTTTTACTTATAAGTATTCTAAGGTAAACTTACCATACTTATGAAGTAATTAATAATTTTTACTGTAAAAGTAAAAGTTAAAAAAATTTGACATGCCTCCGTATGTAACATTATATCCAAATAATGATCAAAGCATAAACCAAGAAATTCAAAAATGGGCGAGGACTGATGGCAATTGCATACGTTTTGGGAATGAGTGGTACTATTGGGCTATTTATGTAAATTTCATCAAATTATTCCACAATTCACCATATCATCATCTTTGAAGAAGATCTCAATGCATCTATTTATTTTATTTGATATAGTAGATTTTTTAACTCATATGAAGAATCATTTAATCAAATCTCTTAGAAGTATACGCATAGGAATCACCTATTAGGGATGTTCAGAATCCAATCCAACCCACTTAATCCGTTTGATCCACAAAAATCTTATCCGTAAAAGTTCGATTTGTGGATTGGTAGATTTGATTGAATAAAAAATTAAAAAATCCACAGTCGATGGATTGATATAGATTTACTTTTGTAAATCGAAAAAAATATGTGAATTCGCAAAAAAAATAATTATTTAATTAAACATAAAACTTGTGAATGTGGCATTACTACTTACTAATAAATAAGTAAGTTAAAATGTAGTAGTTTAATATTATATTATATCTTATATGATAATAATAGAAAATAAAAATAATTTAATAATTAAAGAAACAAACATAGCTTCCTAAATAGTTAATTTTCACGTTTTGATCTAAACAAATGAGATTTTTTTTCTTTTTGGTGTGTTATATTTTAAAATTTTGAATGTGTTATTCTAGCTTTATTTAAGTAATAAATTTATTTAAATTTTATTCAATTTTGAATTTGATCAGTAATAAAATTATTTTTATATTAACTTTTTTATTTAATTAGTTCGTGGATTAGACAAAATTAAAAATTTTAAATTAATAAACCAATCTACAAAATAATGGATTGGATATGATATTAATCAAATCCGCATCCAATATATGAACATATGGATTTATTTTAAATTGGATTGAAAATTTATAATCTGCAAAATTGTGAATTGGATATGCATTGATATTCAATCCACAAAATTCAATCTGGAAACACCCTATCACCTATTGTCACATTTTTTTCCCCTAATTATTGATTGTTTAGAATATATTTTGTGAATCCCTTCCCCTCCCCCCCCTCCCCCCCCCCCCCCCCACCCCCCCCCCCCCCACACCCACCAAATAGGTGGAGCAAATTTTGTTTGATAAAGCTGTAAATGTAGCTGTGGGCCAAAGCGGCTAGCAGGTTGGTAATGCAACTTTACATTTAAAGCTAGAAATCGAAGCCTACTAGTTAATGGGCTTGGAGTTGGATACACCAAGGCCTAATAGGCAGTGTAGGCTTTAAAATGAAGCCTCAGGTTCCGGACCCTAGGGCCTAAGATATTGTTTGTGGCTGGCACTGAGGTGTAACGTCGTAGCGCCTACTAGCTCTCTATGGCTCTATGCAAATGCAAGCGTATGCGCAACAAACCAGCTGAGTAATAGTCTCATCGGGCTTGTTTCTTTGTCTCTCACAGCTATCTTCATTCTTCTCTACTTAGAATATTAGTTCCCATCTTAGAAATCTCTTTCATTGTTATGGGCTAGATCTAACTAATGTGGCTGCAATTTGGTTTAAACTTTAATTATGGGACATTTTTGTTGTATGATGTACGACAATTTAGGAAGCGATTTATTTCATTTTGGTTCTTCTTATTTTTATATTTTGGACTTGATAAATTTAGCATTTGACAAGGTGCTCAGTTATCTTATTATTCTATTTTCCTTATCATATTTTTTGCTTCTGCTATTTCGTTATTGTCATTTGCAATATAATCTTTTTAATGAGAATCAATGTTTTCATTTAAGTATGTGCTGGGTTCACGTTTGCTCACATTTATTTGTGTTAAAAAGTTTGTATCTCAAATATCATGGCATTTAAGCTCGTTAACTTATTAGGCGATTCAAAAGTCGAAACTAGCATCTGTGGTCCTAATTTGGAAACCAACCGAAGAAGAAACGAGCTTAAATGGACTCGCCATCAAATCATATCCAATTGAACTTAAATCGATCCACAGTCTCGCAAGCAAGTCATTCGATCGTCAAGTGGGTGCTTTAAAATGGAGAAAAAGGACAATAACGATTAACAAATGTGACAAACAATCACAATCAATCATCTCTCTCTTTTTCACTTTCATTACGTGTGGAATGGATCCCATCCTTTTGTTTTTCCTCTTTTTTAACCACTTGTGGACGTTTTTCGTCCTGACTGCTTTGGCACATCAAACACGTAACTCCAATGAGGCAATAAATATGATTTTGTCTACTTTATCTTTTTATTTGTTCATCATCTCTTTGTCTTAGCTCCGGCTTCATCACAAAGAAAGGATAGAATTAAAGCACCTCTCACTTTGAAATCCGGATACGTACAATAACAATTTAGTATGGTATTCTTTTTTCTTCTTAGTTCTTTCCCTCTTCTTTTTTCTTTTTTTTTGGGGGGG